>PVJX010043989.1:0-13404 GCA_004027295.1 Dolichotis patagonum
GAATAAGATTGTGAATTTCTGCTTTCCCCACACAACGAAGTCTGCTGAGACTTTAAAAATAAAATTATGTAGAATTTGTGAACCATAACAATGTTGAATCGATTAATTTACATTTGTAGTATATAGATTTTACATATTGTCAGTCTTATATTTTTCAAAATATGAATTGCTGTATAGGTCTGCTTAAATTTCTTCCAGCAAAGCATTATACTTTTCAGCACCTTGGTCTTGCACATGTAATATACATTCAATGCTGAGAATATTCAACTCAAATCACAAAACATACAAACATCTGTAGTTTGTCAAACATTGGCAAAAACTTTTAACATATTTTAAGTACAGGCAGATTAATGAGAAAATTCTTTGTTAATACAGATAATTTATAAGATATGTTAGGTAAAGACAAATAGTTACAAATTAGAACATTTGTGTATTAAATACAGGCAGAAAAGGATGGAAGGAGTAAAATGTATCAATATTCATAAGGCACCTGGATACTAAATATTCATGATACACTGGAGGTACTTAATAGTCAGAATACATTAAATACATATAAGACATACATGGTGCTAAAAATACATGCAGCATAAAATATTCAGGATTCACTAAATATTCACGCATGTAATATATATTCTGTGTTAAATACCGTATTCATGAGGTCTTAACTTGCCACTCACTGGTGACGTCCATGTTGGTCCCAGGAAACCCGAAACCCACGGCCAAATCTGTGACCAGGTTTCCTGTGTCTGTGTCTGTGTCTCCCCGATAAAGCAAGGCTGTCTCACTGGCCTCAAGCACGTGTTCAGGCCTCAGAAACTGTCCCTGTCACCACAGCACTGTGGGAAGGACGATGATGCAGTCAGAGGCAGGACAAGTGAAGCAGCCTGGCGTAGGCCTCAGGCAGGCGGAGCCCTTCACAGCTTCCCCTCTTCCACAGCATATTAAAAAAAAAAAAAAGCGAACATCTTGTTCCCTTGCTCTTTTTGCTTTGTGTCGCTGATTAATTAAATAAACCATGTGATTTGGTCCCTAAGAATGCCTTAATTTGGCCTGTGAGCCTTTTTGCTCCAAGACATACAGAACAGTATCAAGATAATTTTCCAAATGAGAGTGCATCTTTTATTAACTTCTTCTTAAATATATCGTAGGGTTTTGGTGTTATGGTAAATGCATTTTTTAAATTTACCAACTAGTGTCAGTACGTAGAAATAATGCAACTGAGTCCTATGACCTTGTTAAATTCACTTATTAATTCTGAAATCTCTCTCTTTCTCTTTGTCTGTCTCTGTCTGTCTCTCTTTCTCTGTCTCTCTGTCTCTGTCTCTCCATCTGTCTCTCTGCCTCTCTCTCTCTGTCTCTGTTTCTCTCTGTCTCTCTTTCTCTCTTCCTTATGGTTTTTTTTTAAATGCATTCCAAGAAGTTGTGTTATCTGCACAGACAGTGTTACTGTTTTATGGGCGTATGCTTCTGTGTGTACGTGTATTCGTGGTACTGGGGATTGAAACCAGGGCCTCCACACTGAGCTGTACCTCCAGTCATTTTTCACTTTTTCATTTTTGAGACAGGAGCTCACTAAATTGCCCAGGCTGGGCTCAAACATGTAGCCCTCTGGTTCAGCCTCCAAGAATGCTGGAATTACAGGTATGCACCACCACATTCATTACACTGTCATTCAGAATCCAACTGAATTTTTCCTTGTCTTCTTTCACTAGCCTTATTTCAAATGATGCTGAATAGAAATGATGGGAGTGGATTTCCATGCCTTGCTCCTTTTCTGTTATGGTTTATGTCTAGCTGACCCCCCAAAACCACCTGGGCTGTTAGATGGAGATCTGAAGAGGTAACTGGATCACAGGAGCATGATCATCAGTGGATAGCTGGTTTGTTTTCATTGACTCTATTCTGTTTTCTTTAGCTTGGTTTTGTTCTCTTCAAAAAAGAAGAGAGAAAATACCACATCTTTTTTATTCATTCCTCAATCAGTGGACACTTGGGTTTTTTCCAAGATCTATTACAAGTTGTGTTGCTATAAACATGGGTGCACATATATCACTGTGGTGTGAGGTTTTCAGTTGTTCTGGGAAAATGCCCATAAGGGGGCCTCTAATCCTAGCTTTTTGTGGAATCTCCACACTGATTTCCACAGTGATTGCACCACTCAACACTCCCACCAACAGTGGAGAAGAGTCCCTTTTTCCCCACAGTCCTGCCAGCATTTGTTATTGGTTGATTTTTTGATGATAGCCATTCTTTTTGGAATGAGATGAAATTTCACTGTTTTAATTTTCATCTCTTGAATGACCAATGATGTTGAACATTTTTTCACGTATTTATTCTCCATTTGTATACCTTTATCTAAGAAGTATGTATTCATCTCAGATGCTCATTTTTGGATTGGGTCTTTGAATTTAGGGGATCTGACTTTTTCAATTCCTTGTATGTTCTAGATATAATTACTTTGTTTGAGGAACAACTGGCTATCAGTTTTTCTCCACTTTGTGGATTGTCTTTTCATTTTGTTAGTGACTTCTTTTGTTGTACAAAGCTTTTTAATATAATGAGATCCCACTTATTGATTCTTTGTAGTATTTCCCATGTAGTCTGTGTTTTGTTCATGAAGTCTCTTCCTATATCTATGTCTTCCAGATCTTCCTATTTTCTCTTCCAGTGTATTTTAGTGTTTCTGTTTTAATATTTAGATCTTTGATCCATTTTGACTTTAGTGCATGGCAATAAATGTGAGTCTAGTTTTAGTATTTGGCATTTGGAATGCCAGTTTTTCCAGCAATCTTTATCAAAGAGACTATCTTTCTTTCAGTGAACGTATTTAAGTCCTATGTCAACAGTAATGTGATTTAATGTGTTAATAATTGCGTGTGAATCTTCTATTCTGCTCCACTTACCCTCAGGTCTGTTTTTTGTGAATACGATGATGATTTTATCACAGTAGCTTGTAGTATAATTTCAGGTCAAGGACTGTAAGGCCTCCTGACTTGCCTTTGTTGACCAGAATTGCTTTGCTATTCTAGGTCTCTTCTCATTCCAAATGAATTTCAGGAATGATTTCTCTAGAGCTGTGAGGTATGCTAATGGTATTTTGATTGGAATTGCATTAAATCTATAGAACTCTTTTGACAGAATGGTCATTTTATCTATATTGGTTCTTCCTCTCTATGAGCAAGGGATAGTTTTTTATTTTCTGATATCTTCTTTAATCTCCTTTTTCAGAGTATTGTAGTTTTCATTACTGAGATGTTTTACTTCTTCAGTAGATTGATTCCTAAGCATTTCATTATTTGGATGCTATTGTAATGGGTGTAGTTTCCCTGATTTCTCTCTCAGTGAGTTTGTTGCTTGTGTATAGGAAAGCTATTGATTTTTGAATACTGACTTTGTATCCAGCTATATTACTGAATTGAGTTATTAAATCCACCAGTCTTTTGGTAAAGTTTCTGGAGTCTTCTACATAGAGTACCCATGTCACCTGCAATTAATGATAATTTAACTTCTTCCTTTCCTATCCTTATTCCTTTTATTTTTTTCTCTTGTTTAATTGCTCTGGTTAATGTTTCCAGAATAATATTGAATAAGAGTGATAACTGAGGAGATTCTTATCTTGTTTCTGATTTTAGAATGAAAGCTTTCAGTTTTGGGCCATTTAATATGATGTTACCTGTTGGTTTTCCATAGATGGCTTTTATCAGATTAAGATAAAGAGCCTCTATTCCAATTTTCTGTAGAGTTTTTATTGTTATTCTCTCAATTTGTTGTAGATTTCAATAGTGAGTCTGTCAGGGTCTGGGCTTTTATTTGTTGGTAAATTTTTAATTACATTTTCAATTTCATTGACTGCTTTGGGGTTATTTAGAATTTTTATGTCTTCTTGAGTTACATTTGGCAAGTTAATTGTGTTAGGAATCTGTGCAATTCTTCTGTGCTTTTCATCTTATTAGAATATAGGTTCTCATTGTAGTTATTGATAATCTTCTGAATTTCTGTAGGATCCATTATGATTTCCCCCTTTTCATCCCTAATTACTTGAATTTGTGTTTTTTCTTTCCTCTTTTTGATAAGATTGGCTACTGCTTTATCAAGCTTATTAATTTTTTCAAAGAACAAACTTTTTTATTTATTGATTATTTGTATTGTTTTGTTAGTCTCAATTGCATTAATTTCTACTTTTATCTTTACAATTTCCTCCCGCCTATTAACTTTGGGTTTGACTTGTTCTTTCATCAGAAGTCTGAGGTTCAACATTAGGTTGTTTATTGAGGCTCATTCTGTTTTCCTGGTGTGAGAATTTATCCCTACAAGTTACCCTGTAACCATTGCTTTAGTCACATCAGATAAATTTTGCAATGTGTGTTGTGATTTGATTATCATTTAGCTGAAAATATTATTTTATTTCCAGTGTGATTTCTTCCTTACTGATGATGTATTTATGAATGCACTATTAAATTTTTGAATGTTTCAGAAATTTTGAAGGTATCATATTGTTACTGGCTTCCAATGAAATTCTGTTGTAGTCAGAATACATACTCTGCAAGAGTTCAGTATTTTAAGGTTGTATTATACTTTAGGATATATTTTAGTAAACATTCTGTGAATACTTGAAAAAAAATTTACATTTTTTTGTTAAAGTGTTCTGTGAATAAAAACTTAAGATAAGTTGAATAATATTGCTTTCAGATCTTTTAAATTCTATTGGCATTTTTCACATTTCTTCTAGAAAGCAATGTTAAGCCCTCCAACTACTGTGTGATTGTGGAGGTGTCGGTTGCTTCCTTTATGTCAGTTTTCTTCATATATAATGGTTCAATGCATACATATTTAGAACTTTCGTGATTTCCTATCTGATTCACCTTTTTATCATTTAAAACAGTTTTCTTTTTCTTAGGTAATCTTTGTCTTGAATTCTATCTTGTCTGATATTACTATAGTCACATGAGTTTTAAGTTTACTCTTTGCATGATATATTTTTATTATTATTTTATTTCTAATCTGCATCTTTACATTTAAAGGCCCTCTCTATGAACAATATATAATGAATTGTTTGCTATAGGTTAGGTTTTCCAAAAGCATTAATCCACCTTAGGGGGGCCTCAGGAACATATGTGGCCTGTCAATGTTATCCCACACTGAAGTGACATGGGCAGGTTTTTAAGGCCTTTCAGTAACTGAACATGGACCACAGCTGAAAGAGCATGCTTCAGGTAAGGTGATTCTCAGCAGCCTGAGTGCAAACAGATCTGCTAGTTAGCGCAAAAAATACTTCCTTCAAGTAGAGCTGGTAGAGCACTGTCATGACTACTCCACTCTTGGCTTTTAGTCTTTAAGTGGAATATTGGCCCATTTACATTTAATAAAATTGTTGAAATGGCTAAGTCTTAATTAATCATCTTTTTACTTATTTTCTATTATTTCATGTTTTCCTTCTTTATCTTCTTTTATCTTGTTTATCTTATTTTCACTTAATCAAATCAAACACTTTTTCATATTCCATTTTATTCCTGCATTAGCTTTTAAACTACATCTACTATTATTATCATGCAGTTAGTCCACTTCTAATCCGCTACAAACCACAGGCAAAATTCCATTAGGAGCCACTTAGAGCAACATGGACCAGAGTTATCCTCCTTCCTGAAACTAGAAATTGAAGAAAACATGTTAAACCACAGTTTTTAGAGATTAGATAGTAGGTAGTGCTGTCTATTGTTCATGTCTGAGAAGACTTGCCTGATATATTGTGTCTAATTTTATAGCTGTTTACAGTGGGAAGACAAAATCCTTTGATTGCTAAATTTTATCATTAACAATAACTAATATTGACAGAGTACTTTCACATCATTTTTATTACTCAATATTTACTTATCAAGTTAAGGAATTTGATTTGCTTCATTCTTCACAACAGGTATATGAGAACTACACTGGTCTTCGTATTTAATAAATAAGGGAAATTGAACTCCAAAACTTAGACAGTTTATTTAGTGCTAGTCAATGAGACATGAAGGCTAGCTTTCTAGGTGTGACGAATTTTCTCTCCAGCTTCATCATTCCAACAACAATATTTTGGGGCAGGTTCTGAAGTTTAGGATGGTTAATAACCTTGCCAAAGTCCTGTCATTAAATACTTCATGCAGTTCCTTTGTCTTCAGATATGAATGGTATCAAAAATAATGAGTATCCAGCCATGCAGAAGGGTAAGCTTGAGACTTTTCTAGGTAAATGGATGCAACTAGACACCACACTCATGAGTGGAATCAATCAGACTCACACGTATAAGTATCTTATTGGTCCCTTCCTGTGAAGAATTGAAAGAGCAAATAAGATCCACAGTGCTTAATAGATATTGTGAAATGGGAAGAAATTGTCCAAAAAAGGGAAAGGAACTAGGATGGGAGGAAGGGAAAAGGGAACAAACAAAATACCAATACTACTAGCTTCTGTTAATTCACTGAAAAGGAAGGTTTGTGCTAATATCATTTGGAGAATTTTATAAACCCACATGTTGCACACTAACTACTTTAAAGGTAACAATACTCAATGTATTGTTATTCTATTATTTTGTTATAAAATTTTGCTTTAACTTTTTCCATAAAACAAAAAAGTAAGTTATCCAATGAAGCCCATTTCCACTACAAGCTAGATAGTCAAAAGAAATTCCATTATAATTCAGCTCATAAGAACATGTCCGCATCTGTGACTTGAGTGACATTCCGGAAGCCCTTGACAGCTATTGCCAGTGACATATTATCAAGGTGCAATGTGTCCCCGGGGTGCTTTGTTAAGCCACACTGTTTGTACTGTTGTCAACAGATAAAGTTATTGCGTCTGATAGCATTTTCAGTTTTTTTCTCTGATTGTGTGTGATCATCCCGATGGCTTTGGTGACAGAAAGAGTAGTCTAGACAGCAGCTGCAAAGCACACTTGCCCCCCCAAACATAGGACTTCATTAAGGGAGCTCAATACTCATCGGCATTCGTAGTCCAGTCGTCACCGAAAAACATTCCAGGAAAGCAGAGATTATACAACCTGGTGTCTCTCTATTCATTTTCCTGCAGCTCGTATTAAGCATACCAACAAAGAAAATACTACAGTAGTGTGGAAGGTTGTGCCCTGCCTCCTATAATGCCATCATTTCCCTGATGGGGGTAACAGAATAAATAAAAATGAGAGGCTTATGAATGGACTCTCTTCTGGGATGTGAGTATAGCTGTCACTTGGTGATGAAGTTGATTTCTGTGCAGCCCATGATGTTCCAAAGAATGATCACTGGGTGTCATTTGACACTAAGTTTAACACAGACAGTAAACCTTGATTAACCAGAAGCATAAATCTATCAGAATTATTTATAGCTTATGACTTTTGGGGCAAAAGTATGGGTCATACGGAAACCAAATTATTTTAAGATTTATTCAAAGAATGACTGGGCCGGTCATGGCCTGAGGTCGGGATAGACTTGGCTGTATTTCATACGCATTTTCCAAAAGAAACCACAGCAAAAGTATAGATGTTATCATGGCCTCGGGGCATTACAATAGCTTCAACCTTCAAAAAGAGATTCCATTTTGTTCAAAATGTTGTACTTACTAAGTCACAAGCTCTCAGAGGCTGAAACACACATTTTGGACAGCTGTTACAGCAGCAAAAAATATGCAGGCTAACCCAGAAAAAATGAACTAATTTCATCAAAACATCTTAGTCACTCTATCTTCTGTCTTTTATTTCCCAAAGGAAGGGAAAATAAAATGTTTCTACGGATGGAAGATTAGCAGTCCTAAATGGGTGATAGTTCTTACTCCTTTGTTGTCAGGGCCTCTGCTGTGAAAACCTCCTCTGTCTTCTCCTCGTCCTCCCCTTCCAGTTGTCACAATGTGTCAGGGGTCTGCGGTCACTACTAGCTTGCATTCAGCACTTTTGACACGACTTTGGTGGAGCTCTATAAATGATACATCATTTATTTATCCATCCATGCATCCACACATTCATTCATTCACCCATTTACAAGAGCTTTTTGAACAGGTACTACAGAGATAGCTAAATGAACAAACCACAGCCAAGTTCATAATCCGAATAAGGACCTAGGTTTATAGTCAGATACACCCTAGTTTACTGGGATGGATGATGGAAATACTGTGAGTTCACAGAGGCTGTGCAATGCCATAGAACCTTTGGGGCTCAGAAACAGTGTGATTAAGGAAAATTTCCTAGAAAATCATTTGGGCTGAGCCTTGAGCAATAGCGGTAATTCTCCATACTTACAAGGAAAGTGTCACCAGCCCTCCTTCCAACAAGCAAAGTTGTCCTGTGCATGTTCTCTGTTTGTTACCTCAGCACGATGGCAACAGATCATCCACATGCATCATCCCTGCTGGCACATCATTCTGCCTCCTTTAAATGACCGTATCCTTTTAGAATAGAAAAATCCAGGATCAAGGTGGTCCCTGTGGCCATTGAGATGCCCTGCCAGCCACATGCTAAGGACACAGCAGTCAGCGGTGAGTCTGCCTTCATTTAGATCTCCTGTAACCCAAAAAGAATCCAAGAGACTAACAACAGGTCAGATAGCCACCTACATGTGGACAGGCCAGATGGCATAACGACTATTCACATTAGCATAAAACTATATGCAAGGAGGCTTCATAGAATTGCAGAACAAGAGATGCCTTAGATATCTATCAGTTTTGCAGGATTCACTGATTAAACATAGACTTTACCTTAACGGACTTCTAGAAAAGTGCTGGGCTTTTAGTTTTCATGGATCTAACCCATAGCTCGTGCAATTTGTTAAGACCTTTACCTTTCAAGTATAGGGTGAGGCTGGCTCTTTGGATGCATGCAAGAACCCACAAAATGGAATTTTTAGACAATTTACCTATGTGAAAGATGAGTGGAAAACAAAGTAGGCGGCACAGGTAGGATTCAGGGATGAGGTAAGAGATGGGGGGGGCAGTTTACATTATTCCATAACCAAGATCCTTGTGCGTGCTGTTCCCCTCAACTGTAGTGCTATTCCAAGTCCCATCGAGACTGACTGATGCCTTCTCATTAACGTCATCTTAAGCGGTACCTTCTGAAAAACGTCAAGGATAACGTTGTTGTATAACCATCCTGATTTTTACTGGTTAAGTTGCTTCCGTTTTCCATTAGATTGTGAACTCAGGGAAGGCTCAGAGAGCCGTGTTGTGCTAGAAAGTCTGTACCGAGTAACATACCTGCACATATTAGGGGTCTGCTCAATACTTGGTAGCTGAGTGCCAGTCCAAGGAAACAGTGGGCAGCCTTGGCGGGGGAGGAGATTCTGGCACCTGCCAAGGCTGGTTGAGCTGAGGTAGCAGGGCGATGACATTTCTCATAAAGAAATTCTATCCCAAAAGATAACTCAGTCACTCAGTATTCCTTATGCTTGTAAATAAAAAGGGCATAAATATTTACCAAGAGGAACAATGAGCCATCGTTTCAATTGATGTTTCAAAGAGGAAGTGAAGCCTTCCTTCAAAACAGCATTCATCAGCAAGTGTGGATGGATTGTTTCATTTTTGTGGATCATTTGAAAAGACCTGAATACTTCCAAATACAACATAAATATGAAATTATTTTATACTGTCTAAAGGATGAGAGGATTGCTATAGCTTAAGAACCATAATAAAATAAGAAAAAGTAAAAAGAAAGGGAAAAAAGCACAGTGCTGGAAAAAAGAACAGACCTGAAGATCAACAGAACAAATCAGAAGATGCAGAAACAACTCCAGACACTCTAAGCCACCTTATCTTTGACAAAGGTGCAAAACACATTCACTGGAAGAAGGATAGCCTCTTTAATAAATGGTGCTAGAAAACCTGGCTCTGCACAGGCCAGAGATTAAAACTGAACCCATACCTTTCACTATGCACGAAACTAAATTTGGAATAAATCAAATATCTAAATATTAAAACAGAAACATTAGATCTTCTAAAATTCTTGAAGACATTGGGGTAGGCAAAGATTTTATGAATAAAACCCTGATCATACAGGAACTATCACAAAGAATCAACAACTAGGATCTCATCTTGTTAAAAAGCTCTTTTACAGCAAAAGAAACAACCAATAGAGTGGAGCGACAACCCACAATGTGGGAAAAAATGTTTGCCAGCTGTTCCTCAAAGAACTACAATTAAGAACGTATAAGGAACTCAAAAAAATAGGACCGCCCAAATTTAAAGACCCAATCCAAAAATGGGCATCTGAGATGAACATACACTTCTCAGATGAAAAAATACAAACAGCAAATAAAAATATGAAAAACTGTCCAACATCACTGGTCATTTGAGTGATGCAAATTAAAACAACACTTGACCCAGAAAGAATGGTCATTATCAAGAAATCAACCAATAATAAATGCTGGAGAAGCTGTGGGGCAAAGGAAATCTTTTCCATTGCTGATGGGAGTGTGGACTGGTGCAACCCCTGTGGAAAACTGTGTGAAGATTCTTCAAAAATGGAGGCCATTGGAGGTCCCATTTGAGCCAGCTATTCCCCTTCTGGATATTTTCTCAGAAGAACTGAAAACGTCATACCACAGAGATATATGTGTACCCATGTTCTTAGAAGCACAATTTGGAATGGCCAGATCTTGGAAACAACCCAAATGCCCATCAACTGAGGAATGGATAAAAAAGATGTGGTACTTTTATACAATGGAGTACTACTCAGTCATAAAGAAGGATAAGCATGAGACTTTTATAGGTAAACAGTTGCAACTCAAGACCATACTCATCAGTAAAATAAATAAGACTCCCATGTGTAAACACACTATATTGTCTCCCTAGTATAAGAAACAGAATATATAAATGATTGTGAAGATAGTTATACTACTAATTTCTCTTTGTTCATTGAAAAGAAATGTTTGTGCTATTGTTTGGACAATTAAATGCAGATATCTTGTCCTCTGAGTAACTTATTTAAAGATAACAACACACAATGGATTAATCATTGTTATTCTCTAATTATCTTGTTTTGAAATTTTGTAGGTTTTTTCCTCTTTAAAATAAAAAATATTAAGAAACATTTTAGGGAGAATACCACTGAGATTAATGGAAGTTAAACTTTAATTCCACTGAAGTACAACTTCTGAAAACCTGCAGCAAATACTATTAATGCACACACTGTCCAAAAGGAATGAAATGTGCATTAAAGGTGAGCGCATTTAAGAAAATACTAATTTTCACTCAGCTTGAACCTAAGAGCGTCTAAGGAGCTTCTTCTGATTATTTTCCTCTTTGGTATGAGTCCCGGCTCATATTTACATCAGTCAGGGTGACACACGCTCCTCAAAGCTGTGTCCTCCATGCTCACTCTCAACACTGATTTGAAATCTCCTTTTCAAAATGTTACTTGTAGCTTTTTGTGGGGAGGGGGAAATATTATGATATATTCAGTTGGTTCTTCAGCTTGGGAGTGATTAAGTGAACTGAAACTAATTCAGGGCTGCACTTTACATTTTTGGCAAACGAGCAAATATGCAGATTGGTACCAAACAGATGTGTCTGCTAGTTACCCCAGGAGCCATTCCAGAAGCCAAGGTTCGCTGAGCTGGTGCTCCAATTAGCCAGAACGTCATCACAAGCGTACAATTATTCCGGAACCTGTTGAGCTTTCATCTGCTATCAATTTCACTTCATTTAAACCCAATTCAGGCTGAACTTGAAGTGGACTCTATCATTTAAAATGGAGAACTTAGCTTGGCGCTTTTCTGTATTTTGAGATGGCGAGGAAGTTGTCATCGAAATGGTCCCAGTTTGTATTCAGATGGCCCCTCCAACTGCTTATATTGCTTGGTGCTGGGATTGGTGCTGTAATCGTGATTATCTGCAATGCTTTCCAATATAACAATAGTAAACTATTTCCTGTAGAAAAAGTGAATCTTGAAGGAGAGATGGTAGGGAGCCTAACAGACAACTTGCAGTATCTCTCAGTTCATTCACTTAGTTACTGGGTCGGGTCACAACGGGCAAGTCCCGGTCCTGGGGATACACAGTGTGACGGTGTAGTTCCTGTGGTTACAGAATTACAGTGGGAGAAATGGAGCAATCTAGGTAGATCAGAGCACAGGGAGGAGAGTGGAGAGTGGGAGAACAAATCCGATGCTGTGAGAATACTGAAGACTCAGCAACCAGGTATAACGGAGAAGGTCCAGGAAAGCTTCCTGGGAAAGGGGACATTTGAATCTTCTAGAGAAGAAGAGAACTGTCGAAGAGGCACATGCAAGAATGTGGGCTCAGGAAAGGAGGGGGTTCGTTTTAAAAACCATTAAGGCTTTGTGTGGCACCATCATAATTATTTCGAATATGACAAGAGCAAAGGTTCCCAAAATTCTCAATTTATTGCTGCTTTTGTGTCTCAGTATTTTGTTCAGAAGAGACAAAAGAAATATCTCAATTGTTTATTTAATAAGTAGGCAGCTTCAAATAACTTTTAATTTCCAAAAAAGAAAACACCATTTTTATTTCCATATGCAGTAGCCATCATAGCTTCTTCTGGAGGCATACACCAGTTGGGCACAAACTTCTCAAACGCCTGAGTCCCAGTAGACACTGCTGCCCTCACGTTCAGGTCGACAAGGAGTTTCATGTAGTACTTGCTGTTGTTCATCCAAGCTATTGTCAAAATCCCAGTTTTGAAATAATAGTACTTCAAAAGAATGTATCACCGTCTAGTACTGAACCGTAGTCCACTGTTAACTAGTAGCAGCTCATTTTGAGTACTATGAACTCAAAAATTTTAAAAATTCTGCCACATTCTGATAATTATCAGATGTACCCAAAGGCATCTCAGTATTCAGTTTTGGAGCCTCTTGGCCAGTAAAAAACTTGATCTCAAGTGATTAGAGTTTCATATAGCGGGGACATTTCTGAAATACAATTTTTGGGGTTTTGATGGGGCGCATACCCAAGATCAAATTAATGACCTCACACTTGCCAAGGCAGGTACTTGTGCTACTGAGCTAAGTCTGCAGCCTGAAATACAGTTTTGATACAGCTATACAATAGAGATATAATCACCTGGAAATAACATTAGATTTCTAAAGGTGCTTTCAAATCATGTACATGAAATGGGCAAATATTTTCCCCTGACATCCCTCATGAACACGTATGTGAACAGAGATTCTTTTATTTCTTATTCCCAATGCTCTTGAACTCTGGACTAGGCAGACAAACTAGAATGAATCTTCCGTAGCCATCTGAACATTTCCATTGAAATGTGCTGTCAACAACATGTGGAAAACTTGTTCGCAAGTGTTAGTAGCAGCACTATTCCTCACAGTGAAAACATGGAAATAACACGAATGCCCATCAAATGATGAACAAATAACAAACGGCAGCATGCATATACCACAGAACACTATTAAAGTACCCATAGGAGAA
>PVJX010043990.1:0-13402 GCA_004027295.1 Dolichotis patagonum
GAAAAAAAAAAAAAAAAAAAAAAAAAAAAAGAAGGGGGCTCTAAGTCCAGCCAAGATGGTGACTCACTGGAACAAAGTCCATGACCCAGATCCCAACCTGGGTTTTATTAATTCTCCATGAGGGGAGTGGCTCAGGGATGAGTGACAGAGACAGTGGTGGGAAATACATGACTGCTATTATTACCTGCGCTGGGCTAGGTAGGAGGTCTGAGATCACCTCTGCTATATGCAGAGGGCAAGAACTGCAGAGAGAGCAATCTGCATAACAACTGAGGTAGTAGCTAATAATTTGGGGTCAGTGCTTTAGTTCTGGTGTATAATCCTTTTTGCCTTGGGAATTCATAGCCTCTTTCTCAAGGCTCAGTCCCAGCCAACAGTGTGGAGCACGGCTCTCTATCCCACCAGACTCAACGACGGATTTGAGGAGTCACTGGGTGGGGTAACACTGATCTGTTGCTGTTCTTGCTTTGATTCAGAGGTTATACATCAGCTCCTCAGCTAACCCAGTTTACATTGCTTAAAGCCAATTAAAGGGACAAAAAAATAGCCTAGCCAGCTCTGTATATATCAATACATGGAGACAGGGCCAAATTTATCCAAAATGGAGACAGCTGTTCTTTGCAAGGAGAGTCATGTGGGTGGTTCCTTACAATGGCTAGGGCCTAAGCAATTTGTCCTTTTTCCTTTCTCCCCTCTTTGTTTGTTGTACCTATTTTACTAGATCTTCCAGCTCTGATCCTCCTTCACTTCCTACAATTGATGCCATGTAAAGAAAAATTTATTATAGTTTGTTGTTCTGAATAGGTTATATAAGGATAATAAGCAAAAATTCTTAAATAATGGCCATTAATTTATAGTGTAATATATGATACATATAGATACAAAAAAGTGAATGTAAGTATATATAAAATGATTAAGAATATGTCTTACATATGTTTGTATGCATTCACATAAGATAAGCCAGATGAGTCCCTAGTGATAAGGAAAAATATAACTCCCAACCTGTTAGATGTCAAATGTACTGAGTTTATGGTCTCACATCAAGAAATGAAGCTGAGAACCAAATGAAGATGTTAGAAAAGTTTTTGTTAGAAATAAGGAGAAGCAGAATAGGCCCTAGATTTCCATGGCAGGGGTTGAGGGATAGAAAGCCACCAAGGTCCTTTATAGGGGTAACTTACTCAGCAAAAAGTCACTATGTGGATACAATATGGGACTGGCTACAATCACCCTGTAGGAGTACAGTACAGCTGCTTAGATAATATTGGTCCAATAGGGAAATGAGTCACAAAGCCAGGCTGCGTGGAAGGAACAAAGGCATCCTGGAGAAGGGAGGGGAGTCTGGGTCCAGATTTTCAGCACCCACCTACCTGGCTGATGCCTGTCTGGTCTGGACCCATTGAATAGGTGGTACTGATTACAGTGTAACTTCAAGCTGCTGTTTATCTCTAGAGAGGCCTTAGGCCTGGCCATCAAGGTCTGGCTCTCTTCAGATTTACCTCTAGTCACCATTTGGATGTTTTTATTTTTTTTTATGTGCGCCTACTTCCTCAAGGGCCCAACCTCTCTCTGACTGTATGTTAATTTCTAACTTGGCTGTCTATAGTAATACTTTGTTGCCATGCCACATGTAGATTATAGCCAAGTGGCACATCTTTACCTCACTCCTATGAGAAAATAGGGCAGGATTTAAATATATATATAATGTATATGATATATACATTATATATATATAATATATATATATATATATATATATATATATATATATATATATATATGATATAGGAGATGGGATGACAGAGCTTGCTGGAGAAATGAACAGGACCTGTCAATCACAAAACCCCAGGACAACCTCAGTTACTTCTCAGGGCCAGTGTGTGGAATTTCTGAAGAGCTCCCATGAGATGTGGACAGCATAAAAGGGATGAGACACCATGAGGAGCTGCTATCATGACTCCTCGTGACAGCCTTCTCTGTATCTGATGTGGAGTGTGCTTTTAGTTTTGCTTTAATCCTTTCCTTTCTTTGTTCAGCCCAAGTTCACTCTACAGAGCCAGTTTTTCCCTTACCCCATCACCCTGCACTTTTCAGATAAACTTTTTTTTTATTTTTTTATTTAGATCTTTTTATTTTCTTTATTTTCTTTCCTTCTAGCTGGACAATTTCAAATTTAAAAATGGCTGAATTGTGTCTTAATTACAGGAAGTCTAAGTAGATGAAGTTTGCCATTAATAAAAAATGTACAATACATTGTGGAAGTAAATAGGTGGTAAGATTTGTGGGAGAAAGCTTTTTTTAAAAAAACCAGATATGCTTATGACATTAGAAGAACTGAAGTGGTGATTAAAATCTTTTGTGTGATGCCAACCCAAAACTTCCGGAACCAGATTCAACCTGGAGTGCATATTAGTCTCATGTAGAGATTTACATGTATTGATGGCTGTACCCTGACACAGAGAATCTGATTTAACTGGGCTAGAGTTGTGGTTCTCAAACTGAATGAAATCATCGGGAAGGTCACAGATTTAAAGTTTGTGATTCATTTGATCAGGGATGCTACTTAAGATTTTGTATTTCTTATTTTTTTTATCTTTTTTTATTCTAAAGAGAATAAAACAAAATAAAACAGAACAAAGCAAATCAGAATAGAACAATGCAGGCAACACAGGACTTCAAAACAAGTCAACAGGAAATCAGCAGTGGCTGCCATAATGTCTCTCGTTTTCTTTGAAATAGTTGTCCATATCTTCACACACAACAATATCAAACATAACAAGATAGTATAAAACCAATCAAAAGAATGAAAGCATTATAGGACTTCAACCCCAGATAATAGAAAATGAACAGTGGTTTCTATAATGTCTTGTTTTCTTCAAAACAGTTGTCCATACTATCACACATAAAATCAAACAAAATGCAACAGAATAAAACAAAATGCAACAGAATAAAATGAAAACATTATAGGACTTCAAAACAAGATAATAGGAAACCAACCATGAATACCATAATATATCCCATTACATTCAAAATAGCTGCCCATACCATCAGACACAGTAAAATCTAATAAAACAACACAGAATAAAACCAAGCCTAACAAAATTGTGAAAACAATACAAGAGTTTAAGCCAAGACAGTAAGAAGTTAACAGTGCCACTACCTTCTCCTCCCAGGCGTTTCCTTCCCTATCACTTTTATAATACACATTGTGCTTTTTTGATCCCTCTAACTCCTTCTGTTTTTTATGCTAGAGTTCACCCATGTGAGTTCAAACTGTTTCACCCATGAACATGATCTCCAGTTGCATCCATTTACTTACAAGAGCCTCAAGATTATTCTGCTTTATGGTTGGGTAGTTTTCCATGGTACGAAAATACCCATATCTTTCTTATCCATTCTGTGGTTGATGGGAAAGTTACCCTTGCTTTTTTTCTGATCTCCTGTTGTCCTGTATGGAGCAATTGTCCTGTATGGAACAATTGTTTTCTCTCCTTTGATTTTCAGTCTATAAATTTCCTTTCAAGTTAAATGTGTTTCTTTTTTTTTTTTAATTTTATTTAAAGAGAAAAAACAATACAGAAAAAAGGGTAGAAACAATACAAAACCCCCCAAAAAACCATAAATCACTAGTTGACAAACCACATACTCCCCGAAATAGCTGTTCATGTTACAAAATTAAGGCAAACAAAGTGAACACACAGTGAAGCTGCAAACAGAAAAAACAGGATGTAATAAAGCCAATTGAGACAGTATAGTGAAATTGGCACAGAACATCACAGCAGGTCACCAGGACAACAGTAACAGGCAACATTGTATACCTCGTTGTCTTCACAATAGTTGTTCTTCTACTAGGTACAGCAAAATCAAAGAAATACACAACATTATAGAACACATCAGCACAGTATTGAATAGAGCAACACCATTACTCAGGACAAAGCAAAACGGCGATAAAAATATCTGCCTTCAGAGACAGTAGAAGGAAACTCCCCCGACTTGCTGTACCAAATATGGTCACCTCCAAAGAGATACCCAGATCCCTGGATCCCAATTGTTACGGGAGGGGGGTGTGTGTGGTATGTTTGATTCTAAGCCCGCGACCCGGTAGGCAGCAGGCTGGTTACTGGTTGGCTCGGTGCCCTAAGTTCCAGCATGGCGCGGATCTCAGGAGATGCTCTTGCTTCTGGTTTCCCCGCCCTGGGGTGGCCGTGGCTCCCCACACCACAGTCACTCTCCAGGGCAGCAGGCTGGTTACTGGTTGGCTCGGCGCCCTAAGTTCCAGCATGGCGCGGATCTCAGGAGACGCTCTTGCTTCTGGTTTCCCCGCCCTGGGGTGGCCGCGGCTAGCCAGACCACAGTCACTCTCCAGGGCGGCAGGCTGCTTACTGGTTGGCCCGGCGCCCTAAGTTCCAGCCTTCAAATAAACTTTTGGCATCGTTTTTTTGCTTGTCTCCTCCCATTCTTTGTTTGAGAGAAGAAGGACCTAGAATACATTTAATTGATGGGACCATTTCTAAAAGAGCCACCTGACAACAGTATGATGTCAGATTCCAAATTGGAAACAGTAGTTCCCATGCTCTTGGATTCTTGGGTACTTTTAAAATCTTTCACTGGCTAGAATGCATGATTTAATATGTTTCTAGGTTGTGGACCTGATACCATGTATGACTCAGTAACTAACAGGAAACAGATAGGCAAAGCAAAGCAGATAAACAAGGAGATATTTATAAAGGGATTGTTTACAAAGATATTGGGAGGATCTGGGATGTAGCTCAATGGTAAAGTACTTGCCTTCCACATATGAGGCACTGGATTCAAATACCAGCACCATTAAAAAAAAAAAAAAGCAATGGCCAGGGATTTAGCTTAGTGGCATAAGTGCCACTGACAAGCTTGAGGTTGTGAGTTTGATCCCCAGTACCACCACCATCACCACTACCAACAACAAAAAGAAATGGACAGAGGAGTTTTAATATCTAAGGAAAAGCACGAAGCCCTTACCTCTCCCGGTCCTGAGAGAGAGCTATGGTGTTACTGTGAAGCATCCCTCAAAGACTCCTGTATGAAGGGTGCTGGCTTCATCAATGGATTAATCCATTATTTTAATTTCATAATATAAGAGATACTTTTAGTTTTTCACCAAGATGCTGAGACTTTAAATCATCGTCTGTGTCTGATTAGATTCACTTGTTAATCTTATTTTTTAACATAAAATTTGTACCTCATGAAAATTATTGATCTTTTGCTATGGGAAAATGCCTGTTATTTCTGCCAGATGGATTCTAAAATCCTATTAATTACATTCATTCAATCAAATGAATATTCAATTTCTTTTTTTTCTTTTTATCAGTACCAGAGATCGAACTCACAACCGCCCGCTTGCAAGGCAGGCACTTATGCCACTGAGTTAAATCCCCAGCCAAATATTCAGTTTCTACTTTGTGTCCAGCGGGATCTAGTAGTAAACAAGTACAATAATGTCCTCCTAGATCTTACATTCCAGCACAAGAAACAGAAAAAACAAAAACCAAGAGTGTATAGAGATAGGACTGGCAAGGAGAAGAGAAAGTGTGTTTTGCTTGGTGGTTAGGAAAGACATCTCCAAGGCTATGACATTTTTCCTCAGATTAGATGCATAAAAAGGAGATGGCCATGCAAAAATCTGGAGATTTGCATGCAGAAGAAAAAGACCAGAAGCAAAAAATGTGCTTTGTAGCAGAGTGTGGTACATATGCCTATAATACCAGCACTCCAAGGTTGAGGCAGGAGTATTTAGAGTTCCAGGCCAGGCTGGATACATAACAAGTTCAAGGGCAGCCTTAAGTACAGATCAAGAGCCTGTCTTAAAGACCAAACAGATGGACAGACAGACAAAAAACCAAGCAAACATAAACAGAAATGGTTGGTGATACTTGAAGGACAGGGAGGTCAGAGAGGCTAAATGGGGTGGGGAGCAGGAAGAGGTAAGATTGGATAAGCCATGGGCCAAGTGAGGTAAAACCTCAATAACCAAGGTCTGAATTCGAATGTTTTTCAAAATGAAATGGTATCGGGAACCCGGCCAAGAGTCCCAATTGCCTGACTTAAGAATGTGGTGATAAAAATTAAAAATAGAGACAAGTATAGTATTCCATCAGTGGTAGGGAAGTCAGTGTCTCTGGATTGGCCTCCTTCACTCCCAAAGCAGCCACTGTTTATTAGGTGTATACAGTGATAAGTGATAAAAACACAAATAAGGGATAGTTGCTTTGGGTACTGTTTGCAGTAACTGGAGAAGGTGGAGTGAAATAAAGAACCAATCAGAAAAACCCTGGGACTGTCCTTCGGTTTTGGGCTAAAGCAAAAGGATGGATGGTAAGGCCATCAACTAAGATAGTGAGAATGCACAACACAGAGTTTTGGGGAGAATGTCTTTAGGATATGTTAAATTTGAAAAACTTTTTCATTATCCAAGTATAAAAGTCAAAAGGCAATTGGTATGCTAGTCCCAGGTTCAGGGAAGGACATAGGGATGTAAGTATGTGTTTGGGAATTTATAGCAAGTGGTTATTATAAAGCCATGGGGCTGGTTGAGATTGCATAGAGAAACATTACCAGTAAAAAAAGAAAAGCAGGAAACCACTTAGTTGCATGCCTGTAATCCCAGCACTTCGGAGACTGAAGGAAGAGGATGGAAATTCAAACCCAGCCTAGATTATTATAAAAGTCCCATTCCACTGACCTCATTGTGGTCCAGAGTAGTCCACATTTGTAATCCCAGGGAAGTTATTGGAATTCCAATAAATAACTCCAATCTACCACTTCCAGTGCAACCCACAGTGAAAAAAAAAGAGATAAATACATATCTGCAGTTGTGGGGAGCCAAGAGGGTCCTAGGTCCAGTTAGAATAATGACTGACTAGAACAAAGGCCTTGACCCAGGGCTAAACCCAGGCTTTATTAGTTTGTGAAAAGGGGAGTGACTTGGAGTTCAGTGACTGAGAATGGAGGGAAGTATATGAGTGCTATGAGCTGAGCTAAGCAGGAGGCACAATAGCACCTCTGCAATATGCAGAGAGAGAGGTATGCAGAAAAATTAATCTCCATATTGTAGATTGAGGAAGTGTCTTGTGTTTTGGGGTCAGTGCTTTGGTTTTGATGTGTACCCTTCATGCCCTGAGACATCATAGATTCTTTCTCAAGCATCGGTCTCAGCCTAGCTCATTCATACTACTCAGGAGCTACAGATGGCGCATCGATGACCTATCACATTGTTTAAAGACTACACATCAGCACCTCAGCTAGACACGTTTGTATTGTTTAAAGCCAGTTGAGGGGATACAGAATATCTTAACCAGCTTTGTACAAATCAACACATGGAAATAGGGCCAGGTTTAGCGAACATGGAGACAAATGCTCTTCTTTGAAAGAGAGCCATCCTGGTGTTCTCCACACTAGACAACTTAGCAATTTAGAGACGTTTTCTAAAAACAAGTAAAGAAAATTAGAAACATTGCATGTAGATATGTGCAAAAGCTCTGCTTTACTCCCCAGTACTACCAAGGGGTGGAGAATACCTTAGAGCCAACTGTAGAGTCTCAGTGCTTAGAAGAAGAGCAGAAAGAAGTAGGTTGTTGTATGGAGATTGGGAAGGAGAAACTGGAGATGTAGGGGAAGAGAATGGTTTTAAGGAAGCTGAGAAAAGCAAGGGTTTCAAAAAGATAGGTTTAATACTTAGTATTGTAATAAATAAATATTTGAACACCACTAAAAGGTTAATATGGGAAACTAATCATTAGAATTGGCAAGGTGAAGATGGTCGGCAACTTTCATAGAAATGTTTTGTGTAAGAAGCAGGTTTTTAAAATCCTAATTGAATTAAATCAGTCTCTTTACACAGCACAATGGGGAGTTGAACGTTCAGGACTTACTCTCTTCTTCAGTATCCTCGAATAAGATCAGGAGGTGTGTGACCGGTGACCTGCTCGTCTTCAGGAATAAAGTGTCCTGGATTAGAGCTCACACTTCCTTGTCAAGCGTGATCAGCTGGGGTAGCACTGGTATCACCCTGCACACCTCTTCCGGTCATTCTTCTTTCACTATGAATGCTGTTAATGTTACAAAATGTCAATCACATCTCCTGAAAATGTAATTTTGCCAGAAGCTTGTTTTGCTTTCTCTCTAGGCATATATTCAGGAACTTCACAGAACTTTCACATACCTGTGATAACAGTAAGAATTACATATTCTCATCAAGAAGATGTGTGACCCTGAATAAATATCTGTAATTTGGGTTTTTTTGTAACTTTACAAAAGAATTATTCAATTTAGTATTATACTGTTTGAGTCTAGTAATGAAAAATTCAATTAGCTTACCAATGTTTTGGTAGAAATTGAAATGAAAGCCTTGTTAACTTTGTGTCAACACGAGATGAAGTTTCTTAGAAGGTAATTGTGAAAAAGAATAGCTGGATTGCTGCTTTGTAGATATCTACTTTCATACTTCTGTTCATATTACTCTTTTCCCCTTGTTTCTATAAAATTATCACATTTACCTATTCGCTAAAAATGGAGTCTCTGTTCATGTTTGAGATCTATGACATTCTGAACTTTAGCATTCATGTTACTGTTTCAATCATGTTTAGCTTTAGTGAAACACTTTTCAGTCCTTGTTAATGCTTTTTAAGACAGATGTGAGGCTACACAATGGTAACCACAGGGGGAAAAGATAAGTAAACACTGTGACTATATTTAAGATCACGCTCAGTTGCACCTGACAATTGAACCTAAGTGGAAACTCACTACTAAGTTCAGTTGTTCAGGTTCATGTGAGGTCCTAAAAAAGGGAATGGGATTTAAGATTTGAGCAGGAGCATATAAGATTAGCACTTCTCGTTGTATCTTATTGGGATTTTAATATATGTGATAGTATAAACAAATTTTTTATGGAAAATGAGATATTATAGTAGCCATTGATCATTTTCTGCTATTCAGTTCAGAATGCCCTGTAATTCTTTCATTCTTTTGAATGGTTTTATACTATTCTGTTATGTTTGATATTATTGTATTTGAAACTATGCTCAACTATAGCAAAGAAAGAGATATTATGATAGCTACTGTTAATTTCCGGTTGTCGTGTTGTAAAGTGCTGTGTTGCTTATGTTGTTCTGTTCTTATCTGCTTTATTCTGTCCTCCTTTGTTTTGTTCTCTTTAAAATAAAAAAAAGAAGAAAAGATTAACACTTTTGAAAGGGCAATCACTCAAAAGAAGTGAGCAGAATGAGGAAAGTAGAGACAAATCCAATAGAAGGGTTGAGTTTGGGAGCACTTTAGGACATAGATGTTAGAAATATATTATTACATTCAGGGCTCGGGATTGGGTTTGAGTCAATGTTAGTGTTGAGCAGCACAATATATTTTCTGGCTACATGGATCCTAAATTTTTTTTTAAAGAGAAAAAACAGTAAAAACAAAAATACAAAATTTCAAAGCAAGGTAGTAGGACAGTAACAAGTTAATACAGTGCATATTGTCTTCACAATAGTTGCTCAGATTACAAGATATAGGCAGGGAAAATTGATCAAACAGTATCAGCACAAACCTTTCTTTTCAATGAACTAATACAAATTGGTAGTATATCTATCTTAACTATCATGTTTTTTTTCCTTCCTTCTTTTCTCATTTACTACATTCCAGTTTCTCTTTCTTTTTGAACAGTTTTCTCCCATTTCTTTTTTTTTTTGTCTCTTATATAATTTTATTTTATTTTTATTTTGAAGGTAGTAGAAATACAACAGAACACGACAGAACAAAGCCAACTGAGATAGTGCAGTGAATTTGGTACAGAACTTCACAGCAGGTTACTGGGATAACAGTAATAGGTACCATAGTATATCTCATTATCTTCACAATAGTTGTCTAGTCAATTAAGTATAGCAAAATCTAACCAAAGATAGAACATTATAAAATCAATCAAAAGAGAATATTGAATAGAGTAAAGCAATTAATCATAATGAAAACAAAACTGAAAACAACACTTGCTTTCAAAGAGAAGATAGAGGAGACCTCCCATATTTGCTATGTTGCACACAGTCATCCTGCCAAGAGGTGCTCAGACCTCTGTCCCCAGTTGCTGGCGGGGGAAGAGGTTTGGCATGTTTGATTCCAAGCCCGTGCACTGGTAGGCTCAAGAGACACTACTGGGTGGGTCTCTTCCTAGCTCACGCCAGAGGAAGGTGCTTACCAAGAGGGTGGGTGAATTGCTTCTTTGTGCAGGCTCCTGGGTTCTACCATGGCCGTGGCCAGATCTCGGGGGGCCGTTCTCTGGTTGTCCTCCTCCTCCCATTTCATAATATCTATTCTACATTTTGGATCAGATCTTATTTACTCTTTTAGCTTCTTACACTAGAGATATAACATGATGTTTACACATGTGAGTCTGATTTATTTGACTTATGAGTATGGTCTCAAGTTGCATTCATTTACCTGTAAGTCTCTAGCTTATCATTCTTATGGCTGAGTAGTATTCCAGTGTATAAAAATATCACATCTTTTCTATCCATTCCTCAGTTGATGGGCATTTGTGTTGCTTACAAGATTTAGTTATTACAAATTGTGCTGCTATAACCATGAGTGCACATATATTGCTGTGGTATGATGTTTTTAATATTTCTAGGGAAATATCCTGATGAGGAATAGCTGGGTTGAATGGGACCCCTAATTCTAGTTTTTTGAGGAATCCCTACACTGATTTCCACAGTGGTTGCACCAGTCTGCACTCCCACCAACAGTGGAGAAGGGTTCTTTTCCCCCATAGTCCCTCGAGCATTTGTTATTGGTTGATTTCTTGATGATAGCCATTCTTTCTGGGATGAGATGGAATCTCAGTGTTTTTTTGGAAGGGGTGGTTTTGTTTTTTGGGTTTTTTTGGTACTGAGGATTGAACTCATGACCTTGTACCTGCCAGGCAAGTGCTTATGTCACTGAGCTAAATCCGCAGCCTGGAATCTCAGTGTTATTTTAATTTGCATCTTTTGAATGATCGATGATGTTGAACATTTTTCATATATTTATTTGCTATTTATATTTTGTCACCTGAGAAGTGTATACTCATCTCAGATGCCCATTTTTGAATGGGATCTTTGATTGGGAGGGGTCTGAATTTTTTCAATCTCTTTATGTTCTAGATATAAGTCCTTTGAGGATGTGGTGGATTAAAAACTGGTGGTTAACACCAGCTGAACTGAATCAGCATGGTGCTAAGTGGGGGGCCCATCTGAGGACTGTTGCTAACAGGAAAAGGAGACCTGGAGAAGAAGTGTCATTGTTTGATGCTGTTTGTTACCCTGTTGCAATAGGCTCTCCTGAAGGAGCTTGTCGAGCTTCTTTCCTGAAGCTGTTCTTTCTTGGCTGTTCTTATTGTCAGAGGAGCTTTCTACCTTGTTGTTGCTGAGAATGGCTGTGGTTCACTTTGGGGGAGCTCTGGTCTTTACACTGAGCATCACTTCCTGGCTCAGGAGGGGAAGATGGTGTGCTGCTCTGTCTCTAGGAGAAGCTTGTCATGCTGCCTTTGTGATATGAACTTGCTGTTCTCAGCATCAGAGGAGCTCGGGACCTTTAGTTGCTGAGAATGGTAGTGGTTCACTTTGGGGGAGCTCTGGTCTTTATGTCAAGCATTGTTTCCTGGCTTAGGAGGGGAAGATAGTGTGCTGCTCAATCTCCAGGAGAAGCTTGTCATGCTAGCTTCCTGATACGAACTTGGCAGTTGTGATGTGTCTTTGCTGTGTACTCCTGCCAATTTTGTGATGGGAGTTGTTCTGGGTAGGGAGCTGATCTTGGCCTCTGAATGTGGGTCCTGGAACTGGTCTTCTGTTGGGAGAGTTCTCCATAGTTCTCCAGAGCCCAACTGCTGAGTCCTCACTGCTGATTCAGACACTTCCATGTTGCTGGTGTCACTGATTATTCTGCATGCCAATGGTGTATGTGTGCCCATGTGCCCAGAGCCTGGCTTCTAAATTTCTTGTTTCAAAGGTGTCTTATGCTAGGGGCCGATCAGACCCTCAGATATCTGTGGGGGTGGGAGTGGGTGGGTGAGGATGAAAGAAAGACGAAACACAAAATTTCAAGATGGGGGGAGGACTGAGAGAAACCTTGCCTGTAGTCAATAAGCTCACCAACCTCCACAGTCAATTCTCCTTTATCAGCCAGCAAGCGGCACAGGGGTGTGGGATCATGCATCATTCCTGACACAGTGGTAGGAGATTTTGAAAAATAAGGAACAGACATACTTCAAAAGAGGCAAGGGCGAAAGGGGGCCAAGCCCTTCTCCACACCCTGGTGATTATGCAGGTTAATGGAGCCTAGCTTGCTTTCCATTGTCCTCAGTGTGTGCAGTCTTGCCCTGAGAGCACTGTGTTTATCAGTTTCCCCCACACAGCCAGAAAACACACAGCTTTCTACATAGTTTTCCATTCCAAAGCAAGGCAGCACAGGCCTCAGGACTGTGGGGCTTTGGTCATCCTCTTAACCCTTACACAGTCCAATCCCCAACAGTTCTGCTTTTCAGTTTTTGTAGTTGTAGAAGCTGAAAGAGCATGACTTGAGGTTGTAGAGTGTCTAGAAATTATCAGGTTCTGTTTCCCTTGTGACAGACTAGGAGCAAAAATAAGAGACACACACATATTAGTACAGCTGATACACTATAAAATCCAAAATGGGCTGTGAGATAATTCCACGGATTAAGTTGATCAAGGGTATCAGCAAATTTATCCCAATCCTGACTTTGTTCATCAACATTTTGTCTATAGAGACATGGATAACACTTCCTTTTGTAAGGCTTTCAAATCCATGGTTATATTATTATGCCTACCAGCTCAGATGTGTTTTTTAATGTGTGCAAGTGTGGGCAGATTGATTATAAGGATAGGAGTTATACAACATCAGGTAACATTAAAATGAAATTGGAGGCCCTGTTGTAATTGCAGACTTTCTGTTTGATCTAACATCCACATAACACTGGTCTCTAAAATAGAGATTCATGGTTGTAGTTTGGCATCAGTGGAATGTTATATATTCCAAGCTTTGTCTGCAATTTTGTTCAGTTGTCTACAAAATGAGCAGTCTGTGTAGAATGGGCAAGAGCCACAGAAGATATAGCAACAGTGGAAACAAGCAATATCATAGAAACTATTCCAGCAATCATCAGTCCTCCCATTCTCTGTATAAGATTGTAAGATCGGTGTCGCGCAGAAGAAGACTCCAAGGACTCAAGTCTCGTATGGTGACGGGGGATTTATTTCCACGCGCGTGGGGTCCACCAAGCAAGCAGGCCAGGAGGACCCCGAGTGGGGTTTGTGCAGGGTTTTTAAGCTATAGAACAAAGGGAGGCGGGGATGGTGCAAGCGCGGGTACAGAAGCAGATGGCATT
>PVJX010043991.1:0-13403 GCA_004027295.1 Dolichotis patagonum
CCTTTTGTGTGGCACACATGGCCAGAATGTGAGCACCCACAGATCATTTAAGGGGAGAATGAAGAGAAAAGGACCGTAAGTAGGTCTCCCACTTACAGCTCCAGATCGGTCAGTAATAATTTTTTCAGTCCTTTTGCATTTGTGGAGTGGTGGAGGTGGATTACTGCCATTACTGAATCCCTTCTTTATTGGACTTTGTTTATTGACACTATATTGTTAAAACAAAACCAAAAAAAAAAAAAAACCACCATTTCATTTGACCCTCACAAACCAACTCTGGGATTTTCTTTTTCATAATTTTTCACAAGAGAACCCAGAAGCCCAAGGAAATCCAGTTGGTGAAGAGTGTAGTCAGACTATGCATCCAGGTCTGTCCGGTGTGAAAACCTATGCTGAGGCTTTTCCTCACCCATGTACCTGTTCGTTTTGACTTTTGCTCTTTCTTTTGTTGTGTGAGGGATGGGGAGCTCACATTTCTTAGCTATGAGAGCTTGCTACACCTACAGGGTTTAGCATGTTCGGTGAGTTTTTAGTACATTTTTGCTGGATGAACAAGCGTGTCCAGCCCAGGGTTCTGTGATGGACTGTGGGGTGGAGGCCTGTGCCATGTCTGGGGAAGGGCCCTGCCGAGGAGGGAGGATGGAGGCTTCAGTCGCTGTTTTTTCTCTCTTACTAACCAAATGATCTTAGGCAAAATTCTGTGATACTTACAAAGCCTGTAGGGGCTGAGGACCAGGGTAACCTCTGACCCTGGTACAGCATGAGGAAGAGCCATTAGATTCCTTTGGATATGTGTGTTGCAGAGAAAGAGGAGGACTCCATGCCTGGCATTCAGAAATTCTGCTCTATTTTTTCTCTAACCTCAGAAACCTATCTTTGTGATTTATAGTGAACTCTTCCATTTTCCTATGCCATTTCTCCTATTGGCCAAGAAATATATTCATACCTACATCTTTCCTTGCTTGCTATTTCCTATGATCTCAAAGTTTCATGAAAGACAAAAGCCCATAGAAAAGACTGTGAGTATCATCTAATGAAAACCCAGCCATTACATCTTCCTCATCCAGGAAAACAGAATTGTGATGGCATTGCATATTCTGGTTGCATACAGATGTTTTGCTATCATGTCAATATCCATGTTAGTAGTAGCTGAACAAAGATGTCAGGAGAATCACAGACAATTCAGACAGAGGCTGACATACTGTACAATACCCCACATCCACACTACAGTCAAATTCACTAACAGCTCCTGAACTGAAACGATTATTTCCAATCATGAATCTTTTTATATAGTGAATTTTTTTGGGGGGGTACTGGGGATCAAACTTACAATCTCATGCTTGCCAGGCAGATACTTATGCCACTGAGCTAAATCCCCGGCCCCTTATATAGTGAATACTTTTAATGAAATACACACACACACACACACACACACACACAGACAAAGGGAGAGAGACAGAGAGATAGACAGAGAGAGAGACTGACAGAGAGAGAGAAGGGAGACAGAGAAGTACTAATACATGTCGATATTTTAAAAAGTTGAAAGTTACATATGATCATCTCGATCATCTCATGGAGTGACATGAAACCTGTAGCATTAGTGATTGGAGGAAGTGTTGCTCATTGACACCACCTAGGTGCAGCAGGAAGAGTGACTGCGTGCCAAATGCCACACCCCTTTTATTAGAACACCAAGAGGGAGACACCAACAGGTGTGAGGAGAAAGCAGGCAGAGAGCCTATGCGTTACCAATATAAGGCCACACAGATTGCAAGTGACAAAGACAAGATAAAACCCCAGGTCCTTTGAGCTTCTCTTTAGGTACTGTTTGACTGTATCTTACCCTGCCATTATCCCTTGTCTCTAGGATCTACAAGGTTCAGAAGAGAGGAGGACTGATAAAACTCTGTCCATTATTTAGCTGGTTATTAATTAAGCAGAGTCCTCACTTCACTCACTGGTAAGAGATGGTGAGGAGGGGTGACACTTTTGAGAAGTTGGGTGGGGTGAAAAGCTGTGGTGGAAGAATCTGGTATTATATGGAACAGAGCAACTAGTTAACAAAAGGGCAGTGATGGTTTACTGGAGGGTTGGAGTGGGGGTACTTAGCAAAAGGTCTTTTGAAATGGTGGAGAGGATCTTATCTTTTCTTTCTCGCAAAGGATGATTTCCGGAGACTTCTCATATTGGGAAGGCTGTCGATGAGTATTCCTTCCAGTGTCTGCACTCAGATCTATGTGGTCTGTTCTTTTTTTAAATTTGTTAGCCTCAACATGCTCAGAATTCCTCAAAGTACCAGGCCTGCATGCTTTCTCTTGTAATTTAAGCCGACTCCCTCTCTTGCGACTGTTTAAACTGATACCTTGCTCAACTCTAGGTAACACCTAAGACCTTGGAGCAAAGGTACCTGTTGGAACGCTCTTTTTTGGCAGAGTTGCCTTTGTAATCCCTTGTGCAGTGGGCTGATTATCTTGGTCTTGGTCACAGTTGGTATGGAAGCCCGCTCATCTGCCCCTGTCACTCAGCTCCCAAGGGCAAATGTTGTCATCCACCAAATATTGGAACAGGTGGAACCTTCCACGAGTAATGTGACCTGTAGTGGAAAGACAGTGACTCAGTCCTGGGCTCAGTTCAGGTTTGAGAGAGGTAACCATGGGAATCTAAATGTGTTCCTGTGGTTTTTGTAGCAAAAGACATTTGAATGGCTTCATTCCTAAGAAAGTTTCAATTCCAGTATCATAAATGCCATTAGTTCACTGTGAGTGGATATACACACAGAGCCACCTGCCTAGTGTTGGCTGCTGAAGAACCTCATCTTCTTACACCCACAAAGGCACTTCCAGCAACTTGGCAGAACTCAGATCATAATGTTGTAGGCAGCTGAGTTACTTTAGAAATATTATAGGCAGTGAAACAGCACTAGGTCCTCAAAGGAGCCAGTGCAGATAACTTACAACTGTGGGGGAGACAGACACCTCCTGCTGTGGGCCAGGCCTCAAGACAAAGGATCAAACAAATACATCCTTGTCCTAAAAACTGATATTCTAATTAGTTCCCTATCACCCTGAGAAGTCTACAGTCACTATCCCATCCCCCTAGGGAAGAGTCACAGCTCTAAGAATGCCAGCTTCCTACATAACTTGCTTTCCCATTTGTCCCCAATTTAATCAATTTTACCTGAACCACTAATCTTATTGGCTAACTATAGTTATGTCCCACCTTATGCCCATCTGCTTTGTGAGTTTCCAGTCTTCCCCCACCTTGAACCCACTTGCCCCATGATTTTGCTCTATAAAAGTCCCTAGAAAAGACACAGTCCTTGGCAACCCACTCGGACCCCTTCTGTCTCTCTTCAGACAGAAGCTTTCTTTCTCTCAATAAATATATTCTACTGTTACCCTCCATTGTTCCTAAAATTAATTCTTTGATTTTAGAGAACACGAACTCGCGGACATAGTAGGTCGCGAGTTTCATTCCCCTATATCAATAACGCAGAGTCCCAGAAGGAATTCCAAATGAAGCTAATGCAGAAAGAAGTTATTATAAAACACTCACATTTCTCACCTTTTCTTGTATAATTTTATTTTGTTGTCCTGCTAGTGATAATTTACATGGCGGTCATGGAAGTCAAACCTCCATATGGATAATTCTTTCAGGCTTGCTTTTTTTCCTCCCAGGTCTCAGAGCTACACTTGGGTCAGGTTAACCTAACCTCAAAACATTTTCCTGCAGTTTGCCCAGGTAGGCAGCTCAGCTACCCATTACAACTTCTTAAATTTATGTAAAGGAAATTATAACCCAACGAGGAGGGACCTCTATTGTATTAAGAGTAGACATGAGTTCTAAGCCACATTTTCTAAGTTAATAGCTATATGGCTTTATCTCCTTTGTGCAAGTCATATCTCCTACTGCATCCAGTTTTAATTTTGTGTAATAAAGGTAAGATACCAATCAATGCCTACATACAAAAATGCCATGAAATGAATAAACTAATGCATGCAAAGCTCCAAAACTCCTTGGGGGTAAATTCTACTTAAAGTCTGTCAGTTGAGGTTATTGTTTTAATGAGGTAAGTGGGTGTAAATGCTTAATTTATAAACTTAGGGAAGTGGAAGGGAAGTGCTTTTGTGCTAAAAAGAATGCGGCCAGCACCTTCTCCCCCTTTCAGGGGAAGGTGTGTGTGCATGAACATTTTTAAGTCCCTGAGTCTTTCTTGTGAAGGTTTTGCTAAAACCTGTTAAATTTAGACTGCTGAGTGAAAAACCATATCCTCTTTTATTGATGTTTTAAAATATTTAACTATTTTGACCAAAATGCTAAAGAACAAAGTCAATTGTTTAAAAAGACAGAATGTAAATATTTAGCTTAGGTATTCAGAGCATCTATTTTCACAATTACCATACTTCCTTGCAAATGTTTGAGAAAGAATTATAGTACAGCTCTTTGAAAACCGTGGGAAATTAAGGATAAAATAAAAACTTGACCATAAACTTCCTTCCTCAGTTCTCAATAAGATTGCCCTGAGATTCTCTTCTATTGGATGTGAGCTTTATAGCTTTTTAGGTGACTTCATGCTACATATTTATATTATGTGCCAGTCACTGTTCTAGATGCAATTATATTTTATAAAGGGTAGAGGCTTTCATTTGGGCATATTTCTTTTATATTTGTCAAGATAATTTGTTTTGAATCACATCCTGAACACTAGAGAGAAGTTAACGTGTCTCAGTATGGTGACCAGGGAAGTCCGCAGATCCGGGTTTGAGCGAGCTGGGAGAGGTAGGTTGAGGCCTCAGGCAGCAATGACAGTTGCTTGAAGCAGCAGATCAGCCATGCACCAGGCCTTCCTAAATGCCTTCCATTCATAAACTAGCCTATTTGGCACAATAACCACTCATGTTCTCATTTTAGATAGCTGGAAACTGAGGCAGAGGGTCTTGTTTAAGTAATGTCATACAGTTACAAATTTAAAGTTGTAGAGTATAATATAGTCAATTCTGGAGCCAGAAAGGCAGTACTACAAATCTCAAAAGAGTTTTTATGAATAGGAAAGTCATATACCTTACTAGCTATTAGAAAAAAGAGAACCCATAGGAAAAAAATTTTTTTTATAATTGCACCAAGTGAATTATTGAAAACATTGTCTTTATGTAGATTTGCCACTTACTAGTTCTGTGAATTTGGGAAAGTTGTCTTACTCTGTGCCTTTGTTTCATTATCCGCAAATGGAGGAGAGTGATTGATTACAAAGATTAAATAAATAATACATATAAATTATTTACCAAGTGTTTGACACATGATAAGTATTCAATAAATGGTTGCTATTATTATGAACTGTTACTATATGAGAGAGGAGGAAGACTGGTAAAATAGCAAATTAAATTAAGATAAATCTTTTGATTAAATGAAGCCAGCAACTTGAACCTCATGCAACCGTAATATTACATTTTGTGACACTAACAAATTTCCCACTCTATATGATACAAATCGTTGTAGTGCCCAGATTATGCAATGCCAAGAGGCAACATATGATGGGAAAATAGAAGAGACCAGGAAACTACTGATTCTTTGCAATTCAATTTGCATTTGGTGACAGGCAGCGCGAGGCAATGTAGGGGTAAGGATGGTGGCTCACAGAGGAGAACCTGTGTGCGGTTGTTCCGGCCCCAAGCATGTAATCTTACGGGCGAGGCAAACTGTAGCCAGAAGAACGACTGCATAGCAAAACAAGACTCGGGCAGGGAGAGCATAGGCTTCAGCTTCAGACTGTGTGCAATTGCAGGGCTGCACTTAGTGGCACAACTGTATCAATACAGTTCAGCCTTCCAAGTCTTACTTTTTCATCTGTAAAATAAGCATTAAGCCTCCTAAGTAGGTATAGTAATTTTGAGGCTCCAGTGAGTGAGGAACAGACAGTACCTCATAGGCTACAAACAGCTATGCATGTAGAGACTTGGAGTAGAGTTTGATTTCTAAGGTCCTGTCCATTGATATCATCCTTTTGTGGAAATCACATGCAGCCTAACTGATATAGAGAGTAGCCTTTTCCCTGTGTGGCAATTTCCCCCTGCTAAACACTTCCCTGTTCTTATTCTTGTAATTCTTTCATAAGAACTTCCCTTTGTTGAAATCTTGAACTAACCTGGATATGGCTGTTAGTGGTGGCAGTGAATGAGTGTGTTTATTAAAATCATTGCCTGGTCTTCTGGGGAATGGTGGGCTCTTGGGTTCTCCATCATGGATTACAACTCCCTCTTGCCACCCGCTCTCGTCAGAGAAACTCATCCTTAAATACTTTTAATTGACTGTGCTTGCTGTTCTGTAATTCTAGCTTGCAAAATAAGCTGCCCTAAATATACCGTCTGATGACTACTCCAGCTTGCTATGCTTTCAATTTCTCACGTCTCTGGTTATTTGGAGACGTTTATATTTACCTAATCCCCCTGGCAGCCCCCGGGGGAGAGCAGGATGCTAGGAGGCTCCTCTGTGCTGCAGCTGTGCTCATTGGCCAAGGCCAAGATTCACTTCCCTTTGGTTTTTATACAACTCACTACCTTTTTGACTCAGCCACACATCCTTCCCTTTGTTTTGTTCTTATTTGAACCATTGCTGCTACTGATAACCAAATACTGTTAGTTTCATTTGCCTTTATCTTCTTGGCTAGCAAGTCTAATAGCTTGTCTCCCACAAATAGTGAAAATTAATATAAAATGGTTCTTCAGGCTTTGGGATGTGGATTTAATTAGCATAATTAATATTTTTTTCACATCACTGACGGATTGAAGGAAGGAGAAAACAATGTAGTATATATTTAAAAACACAGTTATAATTTTAATCTTTTGTCTATTCTTTGAAGAAATAGTTTTTGTACTTGAAAGGGTAAAAATGTATTTCACTTCCAGTCCTAAATCTTGGACACAAAGTCCTGGTTCATAGTTTTCTTTTTCAAGATACTGCTAAATAAACATTGTAGAGGTGATTGTGCTACACTAAATTCTTGCACTGGGTCCAAGTAGATCAAAATAAAAAGCCAAAATGGAATGATAAATGCTAACGATCCATGTCGCCAAACTGTAACTAAGATGCTATTTGACTTTCCCTCTCCCTAAATCAGGAGAGATGTAACAGCCCAATTTCCTCAACAGTCTGGTTTTGACTGGAGTGACGCTGGTGTTCTCTGGGCCTCCACTGCAACACACAAAGGATGACCATAGCGGTAACCTGAGGTCGACCAATCAGCTGTTTTTCTATTGATCTAGATCTCTGTCCTCACTGAACAAGGAGAGGAATGAAAATGAGTCCTCTACTTTTTATTCTTTCTTTCTACTTTCTTTAGCCCTTCTTTGTCTCTAAAACCAGCCTCTTCTGCTCAGCCTATTGGGATACTTAGTCTGTTTTATGGAATAAAATGTTTGTTTTTACCTTAGTCTCCTGAGCAGCCTCAGAAGAATCTAGATTCTAGAATTGAAAATAAAGTCAATTAAGATTTCTAAACTAAATCGTCGGAATTTTATTCTTGGACAACATTTTGCAGCCAGAAGCAGAGATTGAGTTGAGTTGGGTAAGTTAGGTAATGTTTGTTGTTGAAGAAAGAGCTTGTTGGAAGAATGAAGCTTTAGTTGTACTGTGATGTTTGGTTCAGCTTCCTCCATTTCCCCCCTTCCTCTCCTCCTTCCTGCAAACACCTTCTTTGTGGTGGTCTGCTGACCTCTGGGACTAGAACTTCCACATGGCACCCTCTGCCTGTGGAGCTCGCAGCATGTTCCTGCTGGCTTCAGACGAAGCTGGAGGGCCCTCCCAGTCCTCAGGCTGCTGGCTGCTCCCTGCTTTGGTGTGTTTCCTGCCTGTGTTCTAAAAGGGGAGGAAAACGAATAGGGAAGAAACCTTGGCCTTTCCGGCTGGTGCTAATCACACAATTTCTCTTAGCCTCAATTCTTCCTTGCCAAAATGAGGCGATACTGCTTCCCTTGGTTGGTGGTGGCGAGGAAGCAGTGAAAGGTCAATTTAAAGGAAGTGCCAGTGCCGGGTATGAGGGGGTGCTCAGTATGTGCCAGCTATTTCTTTTATGGAGAATAAATCCTACTTTGGATATACATTGTGGACTGCATCTTCTGAAGTTTGCTTTTTGAGCTGAATTCACATGGTTCTTATTTCCAGAGCAGTCCTTGGACTCTGGTGAGATGTTTTGATCCGCCTTTACTGATGGCGAGAGGGCCCTGAGGGTAGTTAGGGCACAGTATGTGCCTCAGTGTGCTGAGGCAGGAGTCACAAGACCAAAGAGCTAGGCTGAGCTGGGCTATCTGCATCTCCATGAAGCTTCTAATTTAGTAGCTGTGAAATTTTGGGCAAACTCAGCTTCTCTGAGTTTCATTTTCCTCATCTGCAATACAGGTACAATACTGTAAAGTACCTTGTCAAGAGGTTGTGAGAATTAAGCGAAAACAATTCACAGATATACGTAAAAGGGTCAGGCCATAGTCTGGTTTGGAATATGTATTCACAGAATACACCAGATGTCCATGGAGTAGCGAGAGATAAGCGTATTGGGTGGAATCTAGACTCTTGCTTATGGGTGATTCTCCTCTATTTCTGCTCCAGAAGGACCCTATATTTCCCTCCTGCTTAGTGCCTTTGGGGTTCCAAATCCATTTTGGCAGTCATTTCTGTAGGGGCAGGACTATGCTCACTTGTTAAATGCTATATTTGTAACTCCTAGTGCCTTTCATAATGGATTCTGAAAGCATGGTTAACAAATGATACAGGGAACACTAGAAAGTGTTATTGGACGTACACAATTTCCAAGAGGTATTATTCTTACACTTAGTAAGGTCAACATTCTGGGCTTGGGGAAGGGCATAGACACTCAAGAACATACCCTAAATTTATAACTACAGGAAAAACAAATATATAGGGTCTTAATGATTGATTGAGAAATGGTTTCCTTATTTATAGCATTAACCCAAAACCTTGATATTCTGTCAAATATCAAATTTGGGAACAGAGATTGAAGACTTGGCACACAAGGATTACATGATAAAGACTGAATATTATAATTTCTCTCAAAGCAAACTTTTATAATGGCTGTTTCTTGACTAATAATTAATGGTCTAGCGTCTACAGGAAACAAGGCCAGGGAAGTGATCCCATCGTATTTTTAGAAGTGCTTAAGTGGCCCCTAGCCACTCTAATAACTCCTTGAGAGCAATAGCAACGTCCGGCACATTTTGCATTTTTGTTGAGCGTATGATACATGACTGTGGGCTTGGCTCAGTATCTTTTAAGGAATTTTGCAGATCAAGTATCAGGTTGTGGCAGGAGACTTGTTGTAAAACAATTGTCAACCAGGTTGAAACAACATTGAAAATATTTTTTTTCTTTGTCTCTTTTTTTTGGAACTGGGGATTAAACTTAGGACCTAGCACTTGCCAAGCAGGCGCTTGTGCCGCTGAGCTAAACCCCAACCAATTGAAAATATTTCTACCTTCGACAATAGCATTGTTCATGGCACTTCACCCTCGAGTTATTTTCTTTTGTTTCTTGTAGATGTTTGTAGAGAGTCAACTCCCCATATCACATGTGACACCTGACAATGGCTGTCACATCAGGTTGCATTTTCTACCTGTCACTTGTTATAATTCAGCAATATAGGTAAAAAGGACAGGAAAATCCTCATCAATCTTTGGCTTCATGTACATGGAATCTTTTACATCCCAAAGAATTTATAGCTTACACGTAAGATGTGAAGTGTGGTAACAAATGAAGAGCCGTACGTCAAGTGTTAAAACAGTCTGGGCTCTCGCATCATTGTGAGATCACCTACAAATTGTAGATAGTTTATAATTTTAACAAGTGAGATGCCATTTTATCCTTATAAATGAAACTCCCAATTCTTGTTTTTCTTTCTCAACTGGAGGAAAGTAGAAAAAGAAAGACTATTTTTACTTTGGGCTTAAGTTTACTTTAGGCCTATTTGTTGATTTTTGGAAGTATTACAAGCCTCTGCTAGAAGAGGAAAGTGCTGGAGCCGAGATGATGAAGCTTTTGATTCTCAGTTTTGTACGACAGCACACGCCGGAGTGAGCCTTTTACGTTTCTCCTGGTCAGTGGCCTCCTTTGAAAGGCAGAGGTAACATACTTATCTTTTGCGGCTGAGAGCAGTATCCAGCACATACTAGGTGACAGAAATTTTAAAATCTGGATTTAAATTGTAATATCTTTTCAGTATCTGTAGAAAGAAAACTGCGCTGTGCCAGAAAGCAGAATCTTGGCCTACTATGTCTTTAGTTTTTAACAAATTAACTCAGAGGCAGAAATTTAGTTCTAGAAGCACTTGGGGAAGGAGATCATCCAGTTCAGTTCCCCTGATTTATAAACAACCAAAACCATGATCCAGAAGGATGAGGGGCCTCCCAGAAGCCTTTGTGGCAAGCTAATGATCAGGCACTGAACGTAAACCAGCATTCAGCCATGCTGTCCTATTTTTTGGTAAAGAGCTACATGAATCTATTATGATATAATTATTTTTGTTTCCAGTGTCACCCTCATTTGATCTTCTGAATGCCAAAAACGCTTCTTTCGAACAAAAAAGAAAAACAGCAAACCATAATTATTTGACCAGAAGAAGATTACCCAGCAGAAAGTCCTAGAGTTTAGATATAGTTCTGAAGACTGGAGCTTGGAGAGGCAAATATCAGGTTGTGCTGACACCAGGACACACAGGACCTCCTCGTTCTCATTATGCCTGACTCATTTTGATTGGGAGATACAAAAGTACCTAGGTGAGAAGAGCCCATGTGTGAAAGCTCCACAGTGGCTGGCACAGCGCTTATCGCCTCATGAGATTCTCTAAATGCCTTCTAAAACGTCTGAAGGAAGAACTGCTGCCAGAATTTTTAGTGTAGGGCATTGCATAGGACCCACAAATGGAGCGCACGTTTAGCCATCAGCCATGCACTGAACATCACCAGCATTACTGAAGCCTCCTGCAGCCCTCACCAAGGATACCCCTACTCCCTCCCACTTCTAACAGCACAAATGAGGTTTCTCCTGTTTTTATTCTTTGTACACAAATGGAATAACACAGTAGGTATCTTTTGTGCCTGGCTTCTTTGGAGGAATATTTTTGAGGTTGGCTCGGAGGTAGGATTCCAACCATGGGCAGGGGGAGGGGAGTGTCCCTCAGTGGAGGAAACATTCTTTTTCATGTTGCACTTTCATTTTTATGATGGAAAGCTGATATCAATAGCAGCTGATTAGTAAGACTGTGTAGGTGTAATTGGAGTGAAATTTGTCTTTATTGCCAAAATTTTTCTGTTTCTGTAAATGATTCATTACATTTTACATTAAATTAAAATTTTTAGTTAGGCCAGTTGATGTAAATAACACCAAATTGAGGAAAGGAGAAAATAAATTGATTTCCCTTGTATGCATTCTATTGTTTGTTTTAAAACAATTTTTAATGCCATATTCAGGAAAAAATGAGAGAGAAACTTTCCATGTAGATAATCCAAATAAATACATGTCCTATATAAAGATTCCAAAGGAGTCTGTCTTAGTTATCTTTGTATTCCTACTAAATGTGTGGTACCTGTTAGGCATTTAATAAACAATGGCTGCTAGAATTAGTGAGTACATGAATGATGAAGTAAGTTAAGGAGTCATGGGCGAGCACTCATGCCTTGTTCTGGAGATGTGTATCATCAGAGCACCAAACAAGACTGGGAGTTTTTACATTCGTTGCCAACACTGGAAGACAGTTTGGGATGTGGTTTTACCTTTGGGATGTGACATTAGGCAGTTGTAATTTTGGTTCTCAAGGTGGCAGAGGTTGCTAATTATCTCCCAGGGTCCCTTTTCTTTTTGCAGTCATAAAATTCCTGAGTCTCAGCAATGCGTACAGTTACTTCACAACATCCTTCATAGTAACAAGACTAAGTTCCTGCCAGATTCTATGAGAATCTTCTAGATTTTATTTTTATAGAACAATTTTTTCTGGCTGGGAAATGATAACAGAAATGCTAGAAAGAGCCCAGAGAGGAGATACATGGCAGTAGCAGAGTCTCTTTGGTCACCTCTGCACTGTGAGATAAGAGAGAAACGAATTTCTTTGATATGAAGACACTATATACATCTATTTTTTTGAGGGGTGACTTTTTTAAGAGGTACCCTAGTTAATATAGAAGTCTGTACCAGTAGTAGGTTGCTTCCATGACAAAAACCTAAACTCTTTGGCACTGGTTAGCAACAGACAGAAGGTTTTATAGAGGACAGTTTTTCCATGGATTGGGGTTGGGGCATGTTGTCTAGATCATTTTCTTATTGCTGGACACAGTACCCGACACCTACAATTTACGAAGGAGAGGTTTATTCTGGCTCATGTTTTCGGTTTATAGACTGCTGGCTCCAAGCCAGGATGGATGACAGAGAAGCATAGAAGAGGAAAACTGTTCTTCTTACGGCAGCCAAGAAGCAAAGAGTCTAGGAAGGAGCCGGGAAGGGGGATGTGCTCTTCTGGGCTGTGTCCACAGTCACCCGCCTCCTCCACCAGACCCCACCTCCTCATGGCAAGTCAGCTCTACAGTCTCACAGTCCAGTCATCTTCTAAGCACATGACACTTTGAGGACTATTTTTTAAAAATGTTATTTAAAGAGAAAAAACAAAACAAAACAAAACAGAATAAAAGGTAGCAACAATACAGAATTCCAAGGAACAAAGGAAAAGAACAACAACAAAAAAACCTAAGAAATTATTACTTGACAAATTACATACTGACTTCTTGGAAATAGTTGTTCAAATTACAAAGCTAAAACATGTAAAGTAGACATTCAAACAGTGAGACTGTTAACAGTTCTGCTCCATGATCTGACAAAAACAGCAATATGGTCATCCATTTTACCCACTCAAATATATATGCAATTATATCAAAAGGGTAAAATTAAACATAACAAAACAGAACAAAGCAGATCATAAGAAAGCAATGTAAGAGACAAAAATTTCAAAACTAGACAATCGGAGATATTCACTCTCTATCATATCGACTCTTGTTTTCTTCCAAACAGTTGTCCATATTGTCACATAGGGGGAATTCACATGAAACAACACAGTATGGAATTGATCTGAGCAGGATGAGGAGGGCATTACAGGTCTTCAAGACCAGACATTAGGGAAGCCTAGAATGGCTGTCATAGTATCTCTCATTCTCCTCAAAACAGCTGTCCATACCTTCATATGTGTTGAACTTAAACAAGACAAAGCAAGCTAAAATCACTTTGAACAAAAAGTGATAGTTTTGCTGGACTTCACATCATGACATTATGGAGTCAGAACTGGGTATTGTAGTGTCTCTTTTTCTTCGAAGTAGTTGTTCATTTCAACATGTGTTATATAGTTGGTTCTTGTAAAC
>PVJX010043992.1:0-13401 GCA_004027295.1 Dolichotis patagonum
CATTTTGTGTAACTGAATTAATTCAAAATATACATACATTGTCATGGATTGTGAAATCCTCAGTTATTTAACCTGTGTTTTGAAAGGTGAGATTTAAAATTTCTGATGTCATCTGTCATTCTAAGTTTATTCTTAATTTGTTTCTGCTTTTTATTTCTAACTTCATAACAGTATTGTGTTAGAGCCTGCTTTGCATCACATCCCCTCCACTGACGGTTACATTCTGCATTGCTGCTCTGAACCTGGGCCACATGTGTGAATCCTTCTTGGCTTGTTGTGAGGACAGTGTGCTATGTCTTTCTGGGATAAAACATTGGATAGAATCCATTGGGTCCACTGCTTTGAATTGTTATCTTGTTGATTTTCTGTGTGACTTTAAAGATTGCTCAGCCTTATTGAGTTGTCAGTCACTGATGGAGTTGTTCTGAATTCTTAACTATATACTTGTAAATGATTGATATTTCTCTTGCAATCCTGTGTCTGTTTATGTAGTTGGTTGCTCTGTGTAGTGGGATATATATTAAGGAAGGATATTTGTTTTTAAAGAACTGCTGATTGTTCATGTTGAATATAATCATCACATGTATCTTCAGTAGATTTTGTAGAATCAATACCACCCAGATATGTCTTTCTGCATAGATTTCTATTTAATCTATCCTCATCAGTGTCCACATAATAACCACTGCTCTCCAGGTGGTGAGAGCATTTGCCCATTGCCTAGGCTTCTAGCTATTTATCAACTCTGACACCTATTCTCTCAGTCCCTTTTAATCTGACCTGTTCTCCTGATAATGTGAAAAGCTCTCTTGAAAGGCTGACCTGTGATCATTTTGATGCATTTAGTGTTTCACAACTCTTATCTATGGATTTGTTGCACTGATATTTACAGCTGTAGTTTGAATATCTACCTAATATGGATACTGTCTCATCATTTCATGGCTGAAGAAAGAAAAGCAGATATAAATCAGTAAGTACCAGTATTGCAATTTATTGTTTTAATATTTAAAGAAAATACAATTCTCAAATTTTTTTTGTTTAGATTTAATGATAGAAATGAAAGTATCCCAGGTGTATTCAGAAAGTTTCACCATTGGGTCTTAGGCAAGGAGTTAAAGTAACTAGGTGATAAAATCCCTTCAGGTCAGAAGGTGTTATTGCATGATTGATGACAACTGTCCTGTGGAAATTTTCCAAAATTTACAACATGTGCTTTTTCAAGAAGACTGTTGTTTTAGCTTCTTCACTTTAAGTTTTCTGGAACTACATTAGAAGTTGAACAGAGAAATATTTTGTGATCTTTTGTTCTTTTCCTCAAATTAAACATTTTTCACTGTTGTTCACAAGGGCTGGTATGTGAATCAAGGCCAAAGTACTTTCTCATTTTGTCTCTTGGTCAGTTTCGGACTCTTTAATTTCACTTGAAAAGAGTAACATGTATTCCCAGGAATCATAGCACAAGGTAATTTCTAGACATCAGAAAGAAGTCACTTGTCTGCGGATTTTCATAAACTCCATATTAAAGGAGTTTGTAGAAGTTACGAGCTGAGTGTTGATTTAATAAATCTAATTATTTTGTTCTTGCACACTTCAATATTGTTTGGTGATTTTCTCAAATGTGATTTAGATTTTCTTTTCTATTCAATATTTCTCCTGAGTCAAGTAAGTTTGTGTTCATTGACCTTAACTCTATACATAATGTCTTTGTGTTGTGTTCCCAAGAAATATTTTCTTGTCTAATTGACATCTCCATAAATTTCAATTTCCTCTAAGTTTCAAGGCTGCTTGATTTTCTTCTGAGGAAAGTTTTTCTTTAAATGAGTTTTGTTTAGTATCAATTTCACAGTCATTTGTGTTTCTCTTTCCTGTTTGAAAAGTTCAACAATTCTAAATGGCAAGGAGATTTTACAATCCAGATTTCTAAGGACATTCCTGTCTCTATTTGAATGTAAATGAAATGCACTGTGCCTTATTCCAGAGAGACATAACATCAGCCGAATTGTGAAACAATACTCTTCTTCCACATTGATGCATTGAAGGTTGTCTTCCTTTCCTGAGACCAACTTGTCCACTGATATGAATGTTGGACTTTGAATGTTTTTCATGTTTATTATCCAAAATGACTCCATGCTAACAAGTTTCAAATATTTCTAGGCTTTTAGTTTTTCTAACTTTCATCTGAAATTGTTGAACAATTTAAAGGTGTGTTTAGCTTGTTTCTTTTTGGTGTTGGAAATTGAACTCAGGCCCTTGCAGATATCCACCAGGTGCATGTAACATGGAGATATATCCTTGTTACAAAAGTGTGATTTTTAAATGACTGTGAATGAATTTTAATTTTCATTTGGTGAGGGAGTTTGAAGAATGACATCTTTGTAGTCTGAACTGTCCTTATTACAAAACTCAGGCCGGACACTGTATACTTGGCAATTCTGAAATTCCTAGTAATCATCTTGCACCAGCCTCTCAAGTGCTGGGAGAACAAGCATGTAATATGCCAGTGGATTGAACTCTTCCTTCTGTGTTTAGTTACCTGTTATTTGGCTGTACCTCAATTTTCATTGCATTTCAAGCATTTCATATATATTCTTTCCCACAGTATCTTCCTTTACACCCTAGTACAATTTCTAGTATTCCATCACAAGGAGATAATTTGGTATCCCTGGGCTATAGGTTTATAGCTACCTTTCCCTAATTTCCTTGTCTATGGTAAGGTCAAAAGAACTTTTATTTTCATTAACTTTTAGTCATTCATAAACCTCCTTTGATATTCAACTGAATATTTATGTATGAAACCAGTTTCAAAACTATAAATGCTGTCTAGAAAGAAAGATGATCTCAGTGTTATGAATAACCAGGTGTTTTGGGAATGGTGGTTTGCAGGCTCCCTCTTTGAACTCTGCATTAAAGTCAGTGAAAAACTACAGTATAGGCAGCCGTGCATGGCAAGCCATGCTACAGTTCTTTGATTGCTTTGGCAGTGTGTTTTATTCTAGCATCAGTGTTACTGAATGACTGAATTTGAATGTACTTAAAGTTTGATGACTATAACATGCAATTAATACTTAATGTCTTTATTTAGACTGTTTACAACAAGAGCTGAGGTATATCAGATTGTGTGTGTCTCAACTTCAGGATTCTTGTCATTTTTTAGGAGACAGTGACCTTTGAGGATGTAGCTGTGAACTTCACCCCAGAAGAGTGGGATTTGATGACTCCATTTCAAAAGAAGCTCTACAGAAGTGTGATGTGGGAAACATATATGAGTATTACTGCAACAGGTAAGGGTGATATGTTTTATTTTTTAATAAATGACATTAATTATTGCTCAGTGATATAGAGTAATATACTTGATACTTATAGCATTTGCTTGCATATATCAGCTCTGATTATATTTTATGATGAGTATAACTCAAACCAGTCATGTTTACTGTAATGTTATAGTGATTTTTTTTATTTCTGTGTCTGTAATACAGGAAGAATATGGCATAATTAGCAAATTAAAGAAGAGGACAAAAATTGCTCAAGAAATCATAGGTAATTTCCAAATATAAGACAACGGGAACATTCCTTAAGTGTCAGTGTCTGAGTGTAAATATTACAAAAATGGAACTTGAAGAAATAAGATCATGTTATACTTTATTTAGCCTCAGAAACATTTCAAGAGATACACTTGATTTTATTTTCTATTATCTGGGAATCCACGGAAAACTGTTTTAATATAGGAATCAGACGTAATGCTGATAATATGTTACAAATAACCCAACCCAATATAGAAGTTTAAAAATTGCTTTCATGTTCAACATCTAGGAAATGTATGAGAGTAATTTAAATATTGTATTCAATATGTAGGAAATGAACAAATTGTGAACTTTGATTGAAACTAATCTTTAAAATATCCATTTATGTATAGATATAAATAGTGAGAGTTTCATGATCTAAATATTTTTCATTAGAATCTGTGTATATATATACTGATATATAAAGAGGAAAAAAACCAATCAAACAAAACAGAAAGACGGTAGCAACAATACACAATTTCAAATGGGAAATAGAAAAAAAATAGAACAACCACCACAACAAAAAAAACCACTAAGAAATCACCTCTTGATAAGTTATATACTGTTATCATTGGAAATAGTTGTTCAAGTTACAAAATTAAAGCATACAAAGTAGACATTCAAACAGTGAGACTGTTAATGGTTCTGCTCAACATTCCAAAAAAACAGTAATATGGTCATCTATTTTATACACTTAAACACACATGCAGTTATATCCTTTAGAGCACTTTCTTTTCCTCTCTTTTTTACAGTAGCAATTACACATTTTGGCTTCTATTACTCCTAAAGTTCTTATTACTTGTTACACTAGAGACACAATATGATATTTATAAATATTCTTATATATTTCACTAATAAGGATAGTCTCAACTTGTCTCCACTTCCCTATGAAGGCCTCAAGATCATCCATTTTTAGAGCTGAATAATATTCCATTGTGTAAAAATATGACATCTTTTTCATCCACTCTGCAGTTGACGGGCATCTTGGTTGTTTCCAAGATTTAACTCTTACAAATTGTGCTACTATGAACATGGGTGCACACATATCACTGTGATATGAACTTCTCAGTTTCTCTAGGAAAATACCCAGGAGGGGAATAGCTGGGTTGAATGGAGCTCCCAGTGCTAGTCTTTGGAAAATTCTCCATATTGATTTCGATAGTGGTTGCACCAGTCTGCACTCCCACCAACAGTGAAGCAGTGTTCCTTTTCCCCCCGCAGCCTCACCAAGATTTCTTATCAGTTGATTTCTTGATGGCAGCTATTCTATCTGGAATGAGATGAAATCTCAATGTTGTTTTAATTTGCATTTCTAGAATGAATGATGGTGATGGTGAACATTTCTTCATGTCTTTGCCATTCGTATATCTTCATCTGAGAAATATGTGTTCATCTCAGCTCCCCATTTTAGGAGAAGGTCTTTGAATTTGAGGGGGTTGATGTTTTTCCATGTTCATATGTTCTTGATATAAGTCCTTTGTCTGAGAGATTGCTGGTTAAAATTCTTTCCCATTCTGTGGGTTTTCTTTTCACTCTGATGGTGATTTCTTTTGAAGGGCAGAAACTTTTCAATAATATGATATCCCAGTTATTGATGCAATGAAGTGTTTCTTGTGCAGTTTGCATTTTGTTCATGAATTCACTTCCTACCCTTATGTCTCCAAGATTTCTGCCTATGTTGTCTTCTAGTAGATTTAATGTTTGTGTTTTAATGTTTAGGTCTTTGATCCATTTAGACTTTAGTTTTGTACATGGTGATAGGCATGGATCTAGTTTCAGTCTTCTGCATGTGGAGAGCCAATTTTTCCAACACCATTTATTAAGGAGGCTATCCTTCCTAAAGTGAATGTTTTTAGACACTTTTTCAAATATCAGGTTGCTGAGTGTCTTTGTACCTATACTTGCATCTGCTAGTCTGTTCCACTGATACTCAGGTCTATTTCTTTGCCAGTACCATGCTGATTTTATCACTGTGGCTTGGTAGTAAAGTTTCAAGTCAGGAACTGAGATGACTCCTGCTTTGATTTTATTGCCCAGAATTGCCTTTGCTATTCTAGGTTTCTTCTGGAGTGTTTTCTCTGGATCTGTGAGATATGTCAATAGTATTTTGATTGGGATTGCATTAAATCTGTATAACACTTTAGGGAGTATGGCCATTTTCACAATGTTAGTTCTTCCTAGCCAAGTGCATGGAACATCTTTCCATTTTCTAATATCCTCTTCAATCTCTTTTTTAAGCATAGTATAATTTTCAGTATATAGGTCTTTTACATTCTTAGTTAGGTTGATTCCTAAGTATTTTATCCTTTTATATGTTATTGTGAAGGACAATATTTCCATAATTTTTCTCTAGGTGAGGTCCTTGTTTGTGTGCAGGAATGCTATTGATTTTTAAGTATTGACTTTGTAGCCAGCTAGAGTGCTGAATTTGTTCATTACCTCCAGTAGTATTTTAATGGAGTTTTTTGGGTCTTCTATATAGAGCATCATGTCATCTGAAAATAGTGATAATTTAACTTCTTCCTTTCCTATCTTTATTCCTTTTATTTCTTTCTCTTGTATGATTGCCCTTGCCAGTGTTTCCAGAACTATATTGAATAGGAGTGGTGATAGTGAACACCCTTGTCTTGTTCCTGATATTAAAGTGAAAACTTTCTGTTCTTGTCCATTTAGTATAATATTGGCTGTTGGTTTGTCATAGATGGCCTTCATCAGGTTGAGGTAGACACCATGTGTTCTGAGTTTCTGAAGGGTTTTTATCATGAACATGTGTTGGACCTTATCGAAAGATTTTTCTGCATCTATTGAGATGACCATGTGGTTTTTATTTTTCACTCTGTTGGTTAGGTGCGTCACATTTATTAATCTGCGCATGTTAAACCATCCCTGAATTCCTGCAATGAACCCCACTTGGTCATGATGTATAAACTTCTTGATGATTTGCTGAATTCTATTTGGGAGTATTTTATTGAGAAACTTTGCATCAATGTTCATAAGTAAGGTTGGCCTATAGTTCTCCTTTTTGGTTGGGTCTTTCTCTGGTTGTGATATCAGAGTAATACTTGCCTCTAGGAATGAATTAGGGAGGATTGTTTTCTTTTCAATTTCATTGAAAAGTTTAAGGAGTATTGGCATCAAGTTTTCTCTAAATTGCTTATAGAATTCAGCTTGAATCCATCAGGACCTGGGCTTTTTTTCATTGGTAAGATTTAATTATGCTTTCAATTTTAATAGCTGATATAGGGTTATTCAAAATTGCTATAACTTGTTGGTTGAGCTTTGGTCGTTCATATGTTTCTATAAAACTTTCCATTTCCTCCTCATTTTCTTGTCTATGTGAGTAGAGATTTTCAAAGTAGGCTTTCATGATCTTTTGAATTTCCATGGGATCTGTAGTAATTTCCCCCTTTTCACTCCTTATTGCATGAATTTGGGTTTTTTCTTTCTTTTTCTTGATAAGGTTAGCTACATGTTTGTCAATTTTATTTATTCTCTCAAAAAACAACTTTTTGATTTATTAAGTTTTTGTAATTTTTTTTAGTTTCAATTGCATTGATTTCTGCTCTAATCTTTACAATTTCTTCTCTTCTATTCTCTTTAGATTTAACTTGCTCATCTTTTTCTAGAAGCCTGACAGACACCTTTAGATTGTTTATTTGTGCTCATTCTGTTTTGTTGATATGACAGTTTATTGTGATACATATCCCTCTTAAGAGAGTGTTCATTGTATCCCACAGAATACAATAGATAGTTTCTGCATTTTCATTGAATTGTAGGTATTGATTTATTTCTTCTTTAATTTCATCTGTAACCCATTGGTTGTTCAAAAGATTGTTATTTAATTTCGATATATTTATGCCAGTTTTGTCATTTCTTTTGCCATTAATTTCCAATTTCAGTGTGCTATGGTCAGATAGTATGCATGGGACAATCTCAATAACTTTTCATTTACTTAAGAATGTTTTATGGGATTAATATATGGTCTATTTTGGAGAATGTCCTGTGGGCAGCTAAGAAGAATTTGTATTCTTATGTGGTTTCCTGGAACATGCTGTAAATATCTAATAAGTCTAATTGCTCACATATATGATTCAGTTCTACTATTATTTTTGCTGATTTTTTGTCTAGTTGATTTATCTCTTTGTGGCAATGGGCTGTTAAGGTCACCTGGAATAATTGTTTTCTTGTGTATTTAGTTTTTCATGTCGTTTAGTATCTGTCTTATATAGTTGGGTGCTCCTGTGTTTTGTGCATATATATTTTTAATTGTTAGTTCTTCACCTTGTATTTTTCCACTTACAAGTATGTAGTGATCTCTTTGTCTCTTTTAATCATTTTAGGTTTGAAGTTCACATTGTCCGCAAATAGAATAGTTACCCTTTGTTTTTTCTGTGTTCCTATCGCATGGCATAATGTTTTCCATCCTTTGGCTTTTAATCTATGAGTTTCTTTTTGAGTTATATGCATTTCTTGTATACAGCATATTGTGGGATACTGTTTCTTGATCCATTCTGTCAACCTGTTTCTTTTGATATGTGAATTGAGCCCATTTACATTTGTAGATATCACTGATATGTAGTGGCTGGACTTTGCCATGTTGTGCTGCTGTTGTTAGTTTCTTGCTTTTCTCCCTTGTTTACTCTCTTGTCCAGCCTGCTGATATCTTTCTTTTGTTGTTCTTGTGATTGTGGTCATTTTTATCTCCACTTAGGATGTCCTTCAGCATTGTTTCTAAGGGTGGTTTGGTGGATATGAATTTCTTTATTTGTTCTTTGTCATGGAAGTATCATTTTTCTCCATTAAATTTGAAAGAGAGTTTTGCTGGGTATGTCAGTCTGGGTTGAAAGTTGTTTTCTTCTAGGGCTTGAAATACTTCACTCCAAGCTTGTCTTAAACCTGAAGGTTTGTGCTGAGAAGTCTGCTGTAATTCTAATAGGCCTTCCTTGGTTGGTGAGTTGCGTCTTTTATCTAACAGCTTTTAGTATTCTGTTTTTATGCTGTATGTCTGATATTTTAATTATTATATGTCTGGGTGTAGGTTTATCTTGGTTATGACTGTGGTGTTCTGTAAGGCCTCACTTATTTTTATATCTGATTTTTCCCCCATGGTTTTGGAATTTTCTGCCATTATTTCTGTGAATACCTTAGCTATATCCTTTGCATAGTCTCCTGCCTTCTCACTAATGCCTATTACTCTAACATTGTTTCTCCTGGCATCATCTTGTAACTGTTGGATTGTCATTTCATGCTGCTTTGTTGTTTTTATTAAGTTCTACCCTTTCAAGTTTGCTATCTGCGATCCTGTCTTCAAGGTCTGAAATTCTGTTCTCATCTTCATTTAAATGGCTTTGCAGGCTTTTAATGCAATTTTTTGTTTCTTGCATATCTCTTTCAATTAATTTCATAGGTTCTGCTTGTTTTCTGAATTGCTCATTCAAAGTTTCCATCAATTTCTCATGCTCCTGTAGTTTCTTATCTATTTCTTCTCTAGCTATGTTGAGCAGCTCATTTACTAAGGTTGTTATTTTGTCTTTATAGAAAACATTATTTCTAATTTGAGTTCCTCCATAACCTCCTGGATTTCTTTCTTTAATTCATTTGCTATCTTTTTAGATATTACTGGTGTATGAATTTTAGGTCCCTCTATTTCATTATCACTTGCAATTCCCCCTGATGGACTAGATGTTCGGATTACATTTTGCCTTTTCATTTAGTCATTTTCACCTTTTGGGTAGATTTCTGGTCTTTCTATTCCAACATTCACAACTTTCTGCAGTGTGTGTTTCAGAGTTCTACTGTGTGGTTGATGTTTGTCAAATTGCTGGTACCACTATGAAGAGGAGATCTAGTGTCCTGAATTCCTCCTACTGTACCTGTTGGGTGAATCCTATATTCTTTCTGGGCTAACAAGTACTGATGTAGAGTAACTCTTAATTCCTGCTGTTGTTGTATCTTTAGGTTGTTGCAGGTCACCCGGTCTCCCTGGCTAGTGTTTGTGTCAGCTGAGGCCCTACTGTGTCACTGGGAGGCAGGGTGATATTGGGACACACCTTAACCTATCTGATGTTCTCTGTGTTGGGGATGGGGTGACCCACTCTCTTGCCAGGTTAGCCAAGGTCTTACACTTGGAGGGCGTTTCACTTCCACTTCTATTTACTCACTGCAGACCTCTATTTTATGGGGAAACTCACCACACTGACTGAAGCCTCCTGAGGTCTTCTGTTTGGGTGAGAGGTTTCTGAGCCTCTCATCAAGCCATCATGGTAGTGCACTGTAGTCCAATGTTTCCAGTTGAAGGACGAGTCCAGCAGATGTGGTCATAGGCAGCTCAGGCCTGTTGTAGGCTTCCTAGATGTTCCTGGAGGAGTTGGGGCCAGCAGCAGCACTCCCAGCCACTTCAGGCCCTCTGCCACTGGTTGCCACAATCTTCCCTGTGGTCAAATGGTGGGCCTAACACTCCTGAGCAGCCCCATCTCTTAGTAGGTCCCCAGGATATTCCCAGTCTCAAGCAGCCCAGGCTGAGCTGCCTGTCCCATGGTGTTCCCTGTGAGCAAAGGGCAGGACTACCAGTCTGATACAGCCCAGGCTGAGATGCCAGTCTCTGTGAAGTTTCCTGTCCCAAACAGCTGAGGCTGAGCTGCTAGTCTCCATGACGTTCCCAGTCCCAAAGAGCCCAGGCTGAGCTTCCAGTCTGTGGAAGGTTCTCTGCTAGTGAAGGGCGGGCCTACCAGTCCCAAACATCCCAAACCCAGATGCCAGTCCCTGTGATGTTCTCAGTCCCGGACGGCTCAGGTCGACCTGAGGGCCCCAGGGATGGTCCCAGTCCTGCACAGCCCAGGCTGAGCTGCCGGTCTCCATGAAGTTCCCAGTCCTAAACAGATCAGGCTGAGATGCCGGTCTCCACGAGGTTCCCTACAGAAGAAGGGGGGGCATACCAGTCCAAACAGCCCAAGCCAAGATGCCAGTCCCTGCGATTTTCCCAGTCCTGAAAAAGCCAGGCTGAGCTGCCATTCTCCACCTAGAATCACTTTTTAAAATAAAAATGAATGATACTGTTTTAATAAGTACTTTGAAAATACCCTAGGGAATGTTGAGCTGTTCATGTTTAAAATTCTCATACATTGTTGATGGAGACATAAAATAGAAACATGGTAATCAGTATTCAGAGGTCTGAAAATTAAAATAACATTTTTCATATTGTTCCAGGTGTACCTCCACTGGTATATACTTGTGTTTATTTTTTGTTTTAATTTTTGAACTATGATTTTATACTGTAGTTCAGGTTGACTTTGAACTTACTCTGTAGCCAGTAATGGCCTGAGACTAAAAGCAATCCTCTTGCCTCTACCTCTCAACTGTTGAGGAGGTTGTACTGTGTCATGATGTGAAATGATTCTATTCTCTCAGTATATTGTCAAAATCCTTAAAATCATGAGATGTGAGTTGTCCATGCAGTGTGATGTTCAATGCAGCATATGAACGGGCATTTAAAATATCTAATACAGTAGCTAAGCTCTGCAAAGAGCCCAGATGACCATCACTGGATGCCTGGGTAAAGAAAAAGTGGAGTCAGCTCTGCATGGTGGTGCATTCTTGCAATCCCGGTCTTCTGGGTGGATAAATCAGCAGAATTACAGCTTGAAGTTCAGCTTGAGCAAGTTAGTGTTCAATAAGAATCTGTCTCAAAAAACAAATAATATATCAGCAAATATAATTAAATCTAAGACCTGTGTTTAACTTTCTACACTGAAAAAATATGTTATACAAGGAACCATGTTATCATTTCCCAAGAAACAATAAGAGTTGGACCTTAAGTAAAATAAATCAAACACAGAAATGGAAATATCTCATGTTTTCTCTTAAATGGGAAATTAAAATCATATTTGAGGAGTAAAAGTAAAGGCAGATACTACAAGACCAGAAATCCTTACTTTCTGTCAATGAGAAAGATGATCAGGCTAAATGAAGAAGGGGAGGAATGAAGACCTGAGGGGCTAATAAAAATGATTAATATTTCAGAGTCATTTATACTGATTTCCAAAAAGATATTGTATATTGGAATCATATACAAATAAAAAATTGCCAAATGAAAGCCATTCATTTTAGGATGAATAGTACTTTGAAAGGAGTCCTGCAGGGCAATGAGTCAGTTTACCATCAAAATTAATTAGCATGCTTAAAAGCAACTTAGCATCATAAATCTCAGTTGTTAATATGGAGCCATTTCCATTGCAATTGACTTTTTTCTCTGTATTTGTATAAAGATATGATGAAGACAATTATTTTAGAATTGAAGAACAGCAATATAAATATAGTGAAGATGTAGAGACCTGCAGTGATTTCCAGTCCTTTCAGATGCATGAAATGAGGAAGACTGGAGAGAGACCCTGTCAGTTTGGGCAGTGTGGGGAGGACAGCTGTGATCTTAGTGGACAAGCTCACACTGGGCAGAAAACTGTTGTAGGTAAGAAAAGTGTGAAAGCCTACACAACACCTAACAGTGTGAAAATCCATGAAAGAAATCACAGTTTGAGGAATTCATATGTACAAAAACATTATGAGAATAGTTCTTTTTCCTCATACCATATTGAAAATGATGTTAGTAAATGTGGTGGAGAGAAACAATGTGTAACTGAGAATTGTGCAAAAGCATTATCTCACAGTAATTCCTTTAAAAAACATAAAAAACATTCACACTGGAAAGCAACCATGTGAATGAAAGCAATGTGGGAAAGCATTCAGTACATGCAGTAGCTGTCAAAGACATAAAAGGATTCACACTGGGGAGAAACCCTATGTATGCAACAAATGGGGGAAAGTATTCATGAGAGACTCAGAGTGTAAAATACATGACAGAATTCACACTGGTGAGAAACCATATATATGTAAGCAATGCAGGATATCTTTCAGTCAAAATGGTCACCTTATTATACATGAAAGAGTCCATACTGGGGAGAAACCCTATGCATGTAACAAATGTGGGAAAGCATTCAGTACAGCCTCTCATTGTAAAAGACATTATAGAATTCACACAGGGGGAAACCATATGTATGTAAGCAATGTGGGAAATCTTTTAGTCAAAATAGTAACCTTATTACACATGAAAGAATCCATACTGGGGAGAAACCCTATGTATGCCACAAATGTGGGAAAGCATTCAGTACATCCTCTGGTTACAAATTGCATGATAGAAGCCACAGTGGGGAGAAACCATATGCATGCAAAAAATGTATGAAAACATTCACTACAGCCTTTGGTTGTAAAGCACATGATAGAATTCACACTGGGGAGAAACCATATGTATGTAAGCAATGTGGGAAACCATTCCATCAAAATAATACCTTTATTAAACATGAAAGAATTCACACTGGGGTGAAACCCTATGCAGGCAACAAATGTGGGAAAGCATTCAGTACAGCGTATCATTGTAAAACACATTATAGAATTCACACTGGGGAGAAACCTTATGTATGTAAGCAATGTGGGAAATCTTTCAGTCTAAATGGTAACCGTATTAAAGATGAACAAACTCACACTGGGGAGAAACCCTATGCATGCAACAAATGTGGGAAAGCATTCAGTACAGCCTCTCATTGTAAAGCACATTATAGAATTCACACTGGAGAAACCGTATGTATGTAGGCCATGTGGAAAATATTTCAGTCAAAATGGTAATCTTATTATACATGAAAGAACTCACACTGAGTAGAACCTCTTTGGATGCAAACAATGTGGCAAAGCATTCATTATGCAGAAGTGCTGAAAATAAACCCTATCTATCTATGTAAGCAATTTTTGATGTCTTTCAGCTATAGTCATAGCTTTTGTATATATGAAAGTACTC
>PVJX010043993.1:0-13383 GCA_004027295.1 Dolichotis patagonum
AAAACAAAAAAAAAAAAAACAGTAAGAAATCGCCACTTGATACATTACATGCTCTCATCATTGGAAATAGTTGTTTAAGTTACAAAATTAAAGCATACAAAGTAGACATTCAAACAATGAGACTGTTAACAGTTCTGCTCAACCATCTAACAAAAATAGTAGTATGGTCATCTATCTTACACACTTAAACATATGTGCAATTATAACCTTTAGAGTACTTTCTATTCCTTTCTTTTTTACAGTAGCAATTATACCTTTTGGGTTTTATTACTCCTACATTTCTTATTACTTTTTACACTAGAGAAACAATGTGATATTTATAAATATGATTCTTATTTATTTCACTAATGAGGATAGTCTCAAGTTGACTCCATTTCCCTATGAAGGCCTCAAGATCATGATTTTTTATAGCTGAATAGTATTCCATTGTGTACAAATACCACATCTTTTTCATCCACTCTGCAGTTGATGGGCATCTTGGTTGTTTCCAAGATTTAGCTATTACAAATTGGGCTGTTATAAACATAGGTGCACATATATCACTGTGATATAAATTTTCAGTTCTTCTGGGAAAATACCCAGGAGGGGAATAGCTGGGTTGAATGGAGCTTCTAGTCCTAGTCTTCTGAGAATTCTCCATATTGATTTCCATAGTGGTTGCACGAGTCTACACTCCCACCAACAGTGGAGCAGTGTTCCTTTCTCCCCGCAGCCTCGCCAACATTTTTATCAGTTGATTTCTTGATGTCAGCTATTCTTTCCGGTGTGAGATGATATCTTAATGTTGTTTTAATTTGCATTTCTCGAATGACCAGTGATAGTGAACATTTCTTCATGCATTTGTTTGCCATTTGTATATCTTTATCTGAGAACTGTATGTTCATCTCAGCTGCCCATTTTTGGACAGGGTCTTTGAATTTGGGGGGCTTGATGTCTTTCAATTCTTTATATGTTCTTGATATAAGTCCTTTGTCTGAGGGGTTGCTGGCTAAAATTCTTTCCCATTCTGTGGGTTTTCTTTTCACTCTGATGGTGATTTCTTTTGGAGTGCAGAAACTTTTCAATAATATGAGATTCCAGTTGTTGATTCTCTGAAATGTTTTCCGTGCAGTTTGCATTTTGTTCATGAAATCTCTACCTACCACTATGTCTCCAAGATTTCTACCTACCTTATCTTCTAGTAGATTTAGTGTTTCTGTTTTAATATTTAGGTCTTTGATCCATTTAGACTTCAATTTTGTGCATGGTGATAGGCATGGATCTAGTTTCAGTCTTCTGCATGTGGAGAGCCAATTTTTCCAACACCTTTTATTAAAGAGGCTATCCTTCCTCCAGTGAACATGTTTAGCCCCTTTGTCAAATATCAGGTGGCTGAGTGTCTTTGTACCTATTACTTGCATCTTCTAATCTGTTGCATTGATCCTCAGGTCTATTTCTTTGCCAGTACCATGCTGATTTTATCACTGTGGCTTTGTAGTACAGTTTCAAGTCAGGAATTGAGATGCCTCCTGCCTTGCCTTTATTGCCCAGAATTGCCTTTGCTATTCTAGGTTTCTTCTGGTTCCAAATGAATTTTAGGAGTGTTTTCTCTATATCCATGTGATATGTCAATGGTATTTTGATTAGGATTGCATTAAATCTGTATAACAGTTTGGGGAGTATGGCCATTTTCACGATGTTGGTTCTTCCTAGCCAAGAGCGTGGAACATCTTTCCATTTTCTGCTATCCTCTTCAATCTCCTTTTTTAATATAGTATAATTTTCAGTATATAGGTCTTTTACATTTTTAATTAGGTTGATTCCTAAGTATTTCATTTTTTTAGATGATATTGTGAAGGGCGATAATTCCATAATTTCTCTTTCAGTGAATTTCTTGTTTGTGTACAGGAATGCTATTGATTTTTGAGCATTGACTTTGTAGCCAGCTACACTGCTGAATTTGTTTATTACCTCTAGTAGTCTTTTAATGGAGTTTTTGGGGTCTTATATATAGAGTATCATGTCATCTGCAGATAGTGATAATTTAACTTCTTCCTTTCCTATCTTTATTCCTTTTATTTCTTTCTCTTGTCTGATTGCCCTGGCTAGTGTTTCCAGAACTATATTGAATAGCAGTGGTGAGAGTGGACATCCTTGTCTTGTTCCTGATTTTAAAGTGAAAGCTTTCAGTTTTTGTCCATTTAGTATAGTATTGGCTGTTGGTTTGTCATAGATGGCCTTTATAAGGTTGAGGTAGACACCATGTATTCTGAGTTTCTGAAGGGTTTTTATCATGAACATGTGTTGGACCTTACTGAAAGCTTTTTCTGCATCTATTGAGATGACCATTTGGTTTTTATTTTTGGCTCTGTTAATGTGGTGCATTACATTTACTGATTTGCATATGTTAAACCATCCCTGCATTCCTGGAATAAATCCCACTTGATCATGATGTATAATCTTCTTGATGATTTGCTGCATTCTATTTACTAGTATTTTATTGAGAATCTTTGTGTCTATTTCATTAGTGAGATTGGCCTATAGTTCTCCTTTTTGGTTGGGTCTCTCTTTGGTTTTGGTATCAGAGTAAAACTTGCCTCCAGGAATGAATTAGGGAGGACTGCTTTCTTTTCAATTTCATTGACGAGTTTAAGGAGTACTGGCATCAAGTCTTCTCTAAATTTCTTATAGAATTCAGCTGTGAATACATCAGGACCTGGGCTTTTCTTTGTTGGTAATTTTTATTACCTTTTCAACTTCAATAGCTGATACTGGGTTATTCAAAATTGCTATATCTTCTTGGTTGAGCTTTGGTAGTTCATATGTTTCTAGAAATCTGTCCATTTCCTCTGTGTTTTCCTCTCTATGTGAGGATTTTCAAAGTAGGTGTTCATGATCTTTTGAATTTCCATGGGATCTGTGGTAATTTCCCCTTTTTCAGTCCTTATTGCATGAATTTGGGTTTTTTCTGTCTTTTTCTTTATAAGGATAGCTAGAGGTTTGTCAATTTTGTTTATTCTCTCAAAAAACCAGCTTTTTGATTCACTAATTCTTTGTATTGTTTTTTTAGTTTCAATTGCATTGATTTCTGCTCTAATCTTTACAATTTCCTCTCTCTATGAGTTTTGGGTTTAACTTGCTCTTCTTTTTCTAGAAGCTTCAGGTGAAGCATTAGGTTGTTTATTTGTGCTCATTCTGTTTTATTGATATGACAATTTATTGCTATACATTTCCCTCTTAAGACCGCTTTCATTGCATCCCACAGATTACAGTAGGTTGTTTCCACATTTTCATTGAGTTGCAGGTATTGCTTTATTTCTTCTTTAATTTCCTCTGTAGCCCACTGGTTGTTCAAAAGGTTGTTATTTACTTTCCATGTATTTATGCCAGCTTTGCAATTTCTTTCAAGATTAATTTCCGGTTTCAGTACAATATGGTCAGATAGTATGCATGGGATAATTTCAATACCTTTGCATTTACTTAAGAATGTTTAATGGGATAATATATGGTCTATTTTGGAGAATGTCCCGTGGGCAGCTGAGAAGAATGTGTATTCTGATGTGATTGGGTGGAACACTCTGTAAACATCTACTAACTCCAATTGCTCACAGGTATGATTCAGTTGTGTTATGTCTTTGCTGATTTTTTGTCTAGTTGATCTATCTGTTTGTGACAGTGGGCTGTTAAGGTCACCTGTAATAATTGTGTTCTTGTGTATTTGGTTTTTCATGTCCTTTAGTATCTGTCTTATATAGTTGGGTGCTCCTGTGTTTGGTGCATATATATTTATAATTGTTAGTTCTTTGAAGACTCTTGAATTTTTCCACTTACGAGTATGTAGTGACCTTCTTTGTCTCTTTTAATCATTTTAGGTTTGAAGTTCACATTGTGTGCCAATAGAATAGTTACCCCTGCTTTTTTCTGGTTTCCTGTTGTATGGAATACTGTTTTCCATCCTTTGACTTTTAATCTAGGAGTTTTTTTTTTAGTCAGATGTGTTTCTTGTATACAGCATATTGTGGGATCCTGTTTCTTGATCCATTCTGTCAACTTGTTTCTTTTGATATGTGAATTGAGCCCATTTACATTTATGGCTATCACTGATATGTACTGGCTTGACTTTACCATGTTGTGTTACTGTTGTTAGTTTCCTGCTTTTCTCTCTTGTTTATTTTCTTGTCCAGCCTGGTGATGTCTTTCTGTTGTTGTTCTGAAGATTATGGTCATTTTTATCTCTACCTAGGATGTCCTTCAGCACTCTTTCTAAGGTTGGTTTGGTGAATATGAATTTCTTTAGTTGTTCTTTGTCATGGAAGTATCTTGTTTCTCCGTTAAATTTGAAAAACAGTTTTTCTGGGTAGTCAGTCTGGGTTGAAAGTTGTTTTCTTTTAGGGCTTGAAATACTTCACTCCAAGCTCGTCTTAACCTGCAGGTTTGTTCTGAGAAGTCTGCTGTGATTCTAATAGGCTTTCCTTGGTAGGTGAGTTGTGTCTTTTCTCTAATGGCTTTTAGTATTCTGTTTTTATGCTGTATGTCTGCAATCTTAATTATTATATGTCTGGGTATAGGTTTATGTTGGTTATGACTGTGTGGCATTCTATATGCCTCACTTATTTGTATATCCAATTTTCCTCCCATGTTTGGGAAATTTTCTGCCATTATTTCTGTGAACAGCTTAGCTACATCCTTTGCATTTTCTCCTGCCTCCTCACTAATGCCTATTACTCTAACATTGTTTCTCCTGGCATCATCTTGTAGCTGTTGGATTGTCATTTCATGCTGCTTTGTTGTTTTTATAAGTTCTACCCTTTCAAGATCGCTATCTGAAATCCTGCCCTCAAGGTCCATGATTCTATCCTCAGCTTCATTTAAGCGGCTTTGCAGGCTTTCAATACAATTTTTTGCTTCTTGCATATCTCTTTCAATTTGTTTCATAGATTCTGCTTGTTTTCTGCTTTGTTCATTCAAAGTTTTAATCAATTTCCCATGCTCCTGTAGTTTCTTATCTATTTCTTCTCTAGCTGTGTTGAGCAGCTCATTTAATAAGGTTGTTACTTTTGTCTTTACATAAGATATTATTTCTAATTTGAGTATCTCCATAGTCTCATGAATTTGTGTCTTTGCTTCATTTGCTATCTTTTCAGAGATTTCTGGTGTATGAATTTTAGGGTCCTCTATTTCATCATCACCTGCACTTGCCCCTGATTGACTAGATGTTCAGGATTGCCTTTTGCCTTTTCATTTAGGCATTTTCAACTTTTGGGTAAATTTCTGGTCTTTCTATTCCAACAGTCACAACTTTCTGTAGTGTGTGTTTCAGGGTTCTACTATGTGGTTGATGTTTGTCAAATTGCTGTGTTCCACCATGAAGAGGAGATCTAGTCTCCTGAATTCCTCCTACTGTGCCTGTTGGGTGAGTCCTATATTCTTTCTGGGCTAACTAGACCAGAAGTATGGATGTAGGGCAACTCTTAGTTCCTGCTGTTGTTATATCTTCAGGTTGTTGCAGGTCACCAGGTCTCCCTGGCTATAGTGTTTTTGTCAGCTGAGGCCCTACTGTGTCACTGAGGGTCTCATAAGTTCTTTTAATTTCCTCTAAATTTGGGCAGGGCAATATTGGCACACTCCTCAACCTGTCTGATGTTCTCTGTGTGGGGGGAGGGGGTTACCTACTCTCTTGCCAGGTTAGCCAAGGTCTTACACTTGGAGGAAGTTTCACTTCTGTCCCTATTTACCCACTGCAGACCTCTATTTTGGGGGGCAAACTCACAACACTGGCTGGAGCCTGATGAAGTCTTCTGTTTGGGGGAGGAGTTCCTGAGCCTCTCATGGAGCCAGCATGGTACTCCACTGCAGTCCAATGTTCCCGGTGGAAGGGCAGGTCAGCAGCTGTGGTCCTAGGCAACTCACACCCTGTGGCAGACTTCCTAGATGTTCTTGGAGGAGGGGCAGGCCCAGAAGCAGCAGACCCAGGCACCTCAGGCCCTCCACCCCTGGTCCCCGCAATGTTACCTGTGGGCAAAGGGTGGGTGTAGCTCTCCTGAGCAGCCCTGTCTCCCAGCTGCCAGTTGTGTGATGTTCCCAGTCCAGAACAGGCCCAGCTCTCAGCTGCCGGGCAGGCGATGTTCCCTTCAGGGGAAGGGTGGGCCTAGCTCTCCTGAGCAGCCCAGCTCTCAGCTGTGGATCCTGCTATGTTTCCAGTCCCAAACAGGCCCAGCTCTCAGCTCCATATATATACTTTTATATATTACATTTATATACAAATTTATATCTTTTTCCTTTTCCTTCTTTTCTCCTTTCTTCTATCCCAGTTGTTTTTCCCCTTTGAACAGTTTCTTACCATTTCACAATACATATGGTAGATTTTGAATCTTATTTACATTTTCAGTTTCTTACACTAGGGAGACAATATGGTATTTACACATGTGAGTCTGATTCATTTCACTTATGAGTATTGTCTCAAGTCTCATCCATTTAGCTTTAAAGGAATCAAGTTGATCCTTCTTTATAGCTAAATAGTACCCCATTGTATAAAAATACAACAACTTTTTTCCTATTCTTTTGTTGATGGGCATTTGGGTTGTTTTCGAGATTTGGCTATTAAAAATTATGCTGTTATAAATATGAGTGCACATATATCACTGTGGTATGATGTTTTCAATTCTTACGGGTTCACTAATCATAGCTTTTTGAGAAATCACCATACTGTTTTCCAGAGTGGTTGTACCAGTCTACATTCCCACCAACAATGCAGAAGAGTTCCTTTTTCACCATAGCCCCTTCAGCATTTGTTATTGGTTGATTTCTTGATCTTGGCCATTCTTTCTGGGGTGAGTTGAAATCTCAGCATTGTTTTAATTTGCATTTCTCTAATGACCAGTGATGGTGAATAGTTTTTCATATATTTATTTGCCATCTGTATTTCTTCAGCTGAGAAGTGTGTATTTGTCTCAGATGCCCATTTTTGGATAGGTTCTTTCAATTTGGGAGGTCTTGTTTTTTTCAATTCTTTGTACGTTCTAGATAGAAGACTTTTGTCTGAGGGACTGTTGGCAATTTTTTTTCTCAATCTCTGGGATTTTATCCCTCTCCGTGATTTCTTTTGATGTGAAGAAACTTTTTAATAATATGAAATCCCAGTTTCTGATTCTTTGAAGTATTTGCTATGCAGTTTGGTCTTTGTATATGAACTTTCTGGCTACATCTATGTATTTGAGGTTCTACCTACTTTATATTCCAGTAGATTTAGTGTTTCTGTTTTAATATTTAGATATTTGACGCATTTTTACTTTAGTTTAGTGCATGGTGATAGAATTCAGTCTAATTTAAGTGTTTGGCATGTGGAAAGCCAGTTTTCTGGCACCATTTGTTAGAGAGGCTACCTTTTTTCCAGTGAACACGTTTGGCCTCTTTGTGAAAGACAAGGCGGCTGAGTGTGTTTGTACAGATGTGTCTATATCTTCTATTCTGTTCCACTGATCCTCAGGTCTGTTTTTTTTTTTTTTTCCCAGTACCAAGCTGATTATATTATAGTAGCTTTGTAGTGTAATTTCAGTCAGGGATTATGATGTATTCTGCCTTGTTTTTGCTGCCCAGGATCACCTTTGCTAGTCTAGGTTTCTTCTGTTTCAGATGAATTTTAGGAATAATTTCTCTAGATCTGTGTGGTATGCTAATGATATTTTGATTGGGATTGCATTAAATCTGTATAACAATTTTGAGAGTATGGACATTTTCACAATGTTGGTTCTTCTTATCCATGAGCAGGGAATATCTTTCTATTTTCTGAGATCCCTTTCTATCTACTTTTTTAGAGAGCTATAATTTTCAATATATAGATGTTTTACTTCCTTTGTTATATTGATTCCTAAGTATTTCATTTTTTTGGATGCTACTGTGAAACGTATTGTTTCCTTAATTTCAATCTCAGTGACTTTATTGTCTGTATACAGTAATACAATGGATTTTTGAGTGTTGACTTTTTAGCCAGGTACACTGCTGAATTTGCTTATTAAATCTAGTAGATTTTTGATGGAGTTTTGGGGGTCTTCTATGTAGAGTATCATGTCAGATGCAAATAATGATAATTTAACTTCTTCCCTTCCTATCCTTATTCCTTTTATGTCTCTTTATTGTATAATTACTCTGGCTAATGTTTGCAGAATTATGTTGAATAGGAGTGGTGATAGTGGACATGCTTGTCTTGTTCCTCATTTTAGAGTGAAAGCTTTCAGATTTTGTCCATTTAGTATGGTTTTGACCATTGGTTTGTCATAGATGGCTTTTATCAGATTGAGATAGAGACTATCTAGTGCAATTTTTTGTACTTTTTTTTTAAATCATGAATGACTGCTAAATTTTATCAAAGGCTTTTTCTGCAACTGCTGACATGATCATGTGATTTTTTTCTTTGGCTCTGTTAATATGGTGTATTACAATTTATTGTTTTGTGTATGTTGAATCATCCCTGCATTCCTGGATGAATCCCACTTGGATGTGGTGCATAATCTTCTTGATGATTTGCTTCATGCTGTTTACTAGTATTTTATTGAGGATTTTTGCCTCTACATTCATTAAAGAAACTGGCTTGTAGTTATCTTTTTGGTTGGGTTTTTTTCTTTTTTGGTACTAGAGTAATATTTTTCTCTAGGAATGAGTTAGAGATAATTGCTTCCTTTTCAATTTCATTAAAGAGCTTGAGGAGTATCAGCATTAAATCTTCTCTAAATTTTTTATAGACATCAGCAGTGAATCCATCAGGACCTGGAATTTTGTTTGTTGGTAAGTTTTAAATTATGTTTTCAATTTCAGTAACTGATATTGGGTTATTCAGAATTTTACAGCTTCTTGATTCAGCTTTGGTATTTCATGTTTCTAGAAACCTGTCTATTTCTTCTGCATTTTCTAACCAATTGCAAGTATAGATTTTCAAAGTACATGTTGATGATCTTCTGAATTTCCATAGGATCTGGGGTAATTTCACCCTTTTCATTACTCAATGCATGAATTTCAGGTTTTTTTTTATAAGATTGGCTAGGTGTTTATCAATTTTGTTTATATATATTTACAATAGTTATCTCTTTATCTTGAATTGTTCTTCTGACAAGTATGTAGCGAACTTCTTTATCTTTTTTGATCATCTTTGGTTTGAATTTCACAGTGTCTGCAAACAGGATAGCTACCTCTGCTTTTTTCTGTTGCAAGGAGTATTGTTTTCCATCCTTTGATTGTCAGTCTATGAATTTCTTTTTGAGTTAAACGTGTTTCTGTATACAGCATATTGTTGGGTCTTGTTTCTTGATCCATTCTGCCAGTCTATTTCTTTCAATTGGTAAATTGAGGTCTTCTAAGTTGATGGTTATTATTGATGTTTCTGGCTTATCTTTATCACGTTATTTTACTGTGGATGGTTTCCTTCCTTTTCCTCTGCTTAATTGCTTGCCTTGCATGGTGGTTTCTTTTTTATGTTGTTCTTGGAATTGTGGATATTTTTATCACTATTTGGAATATCTTTCAGTACTCTTTGTAGGGTTGGATTTGTTCTCATGAATTTCTTCTTTTATTCTTTGTCATAGAAGTGTCTTATTTCTACATTAATTTTAAAAGATAACTTTGCAGGGCACATCAATCTAGGGTAGAAGTTGTTTTCTTTTAGGACTTGAAGTATTTCAATTCAATCTCTTCTTGGTTTGAGGGTTTGTGTCCAGAAATCAGCTGTGATTCTAATGGGCTTTCCTTTGTAGGTGATCTGTTTCTTTTCTTTAACAGCTTTTAATATTCTGCTTTTGTGTTAAGTGTCTGGGATCTTGATTATTAAGTATCTGGATGTAGATTTTTTTTTGGTTATAACTGTTTGGGCTACTATATGCCTCACTTATTTGCATGTCAGATTTGTTTCTCATGCTTGGGGAAGTTTCTGTGATTTCTTCTATAAATAGCTTTTTAATGTCATTTGTGTTGATTCTTGCTTCTTCATTGACACCCATAAATATTATATTATTTTTCTTTGCATCATCTTAAAACTGTTGAATTGTTATTTCATGGTCCCTTGCTATTTTTAAGAGTTCTTTTCTTTCATGGTCACCAGCCTTGATCCTGTCTTCAAGGTCTGAAAGTCTATCTTCAGTCTATCAGTTTTTCCAGCTTTCAGTGGATTTTTCAGTTTCCTAGATATCTGTTTGAGTATTTTTTATGCATTCTAGTCCTTTCCTATATTGCTCTTTCAAGGTTTCTATCATTTTCCTGTGCTTCTTTTTTTTTTTTTTGTCTATGTCTTCTTTAGCTATGTTGAACAATTCTTTCATTATGGATTCCATTTCTTTTTTTACCTGAGAGACTATTTCTGATCTGATATCCTCTATAGCCTTGTGAATTTTTTTCTTTATTTCACTTGCTATCTTTTCAGAGATTTCAGGTGTATCTTCCATTTCTTACTATTTCAATGTCTCCTGTACTTGTTCTGGGAGTGCTGGAGGCCTGAGATTACATTTTGATTTTTCATTTTGTCATTTTTTCTCCTGTTGGTTGGAATTTTTGCCTTTTCAATCTCTCTAGTTTTACTTTTACCTTGTGTGCACCATTGTTAGAGTCCTACTGTGTGGCTGATTTTCTCCAAGTTGCCAGTCCTGGGTAGAGGGCAGTGTCGCCAGTGTGGTCACAGGCCTGTTGTGGGCACCTGGGTGGAGACCAGCACCATCTGCAGGGTTGCAGACCCACAGTGGTCACCTGGGTATAGGGCAGGATCAGCAGCACTATTGCAGGCCTGCCATGGTCTCCTGGTTGGATGGCTTAGTTTTTAAATCTTAAACTGTCTGTCTCACTCATAGTTACATTTCTCTCATTTCTGAGACAAAATACCCAATGTCCAAAGTTAAAGGAGGAAAAGTTTGTAGAGGTTTCAGTCCATAATCTGCTGGCTCCAAATCAGGGTGGGACATGGCAGATGGGAAACAGTTCATGGCAATGGAAAACAGCTAAAACCTCTTTCTGCCCCTTGTATCTGGTCTACCAGAATTAGGGTGGTGTTAGTCCATTCAGTGGACTGATCTAGCAATCACTCACCCCTAACCCCAGCATTGCACTACAAATCTTACACTTCAGATTCAGCCACCTCCAAAAAGAACCCTATGACAGCATGGGGCTTTGGGAGGATATCCAGACACAAATCATAATGCTACCAAAGTGCTTCATATATTTTAGAGCTCTTATAATGCTGAAGATGGTCATTTTCTTTGTTCTCTGGTTAGTTTTTGATGCTTAGAGAGTAGACACACAAATAATCTCCTAGATAATTTCTCTTTATAATATTTTATAATTATTTGCTTTTAGTTTTTTATTTATGAAGCTCTCCATACATCTATTTGTGTGTATGAGTTTGTGCATGCACACATGCAGAGGGAAGGTGGTCATATGTGTGTTATATATCTATGTATGTTTGTTGCTTTTGTTGTCATTAGGTAAGGACATAGTTCATATGGGTAACAGTCCATTACAGACATAACAACTTGTATCTCCCAGTCAGTAGAGTAAATTAGCCTGGCTTTCAACCTGTGTAATTGGTCTGAAATGAATGAGGTGGCCTCGATGCCTCCTGCTATGGCAGTCTTAATCCTCTGTGTGGGCACATACCAGGAATAGGAAAGATGGAATCATCATTTCATGATTTCTTTCTTCTCTTTTTTACTGATTATTTCCATCTTCTCATTCCAGTTTTCTGTTTTTTCTAGTTTTGAATTGCTGAATAAGTTTATAGGAAATGGAATAGATTTACCTTCAAAAAAGGCAGCCACAAACTCTTATAAGCTTCCCAAAAGTGGAACTGTATTTTATTCATTTTTAATTATTAAAACTTGGAAAATCACATAGGCTATAAACTGTTGAATAATGTAACAGGATTTCAAACTTGAAGCAAATAATGACTTTCTTTGAGAGTACTTACAAATATAAACATGACATTTTGACCCAATTTTAATCACAGTTGAGAGCTTCAAGACACATATAAGCAAGAGTAGAAAATAAACAGTAGAATTAGCTGCAAAGGGAAGTTTTGGAATTTCCTCTCCTAAAACAAATCATAGGAAATTCCTATTTGAAATGTTTCTGTTTGCATTATTGGCCAGTAGCTGGGACACAGATCAGCTCATCCTGCTGGATTCTTATGGATTTCCCATACTGTTGAATTTGGGCGAACAGGCTGAGTGAAGTAAGATGTATTAGCAGGAGCCATTCAGTCTCACAGCTTCCCTTTTCTGTCTGAGCACATGGCCTGCTCTCATGGGTCTGGTCCAGCTGCTGTACTTCCATAGGCAGTGGTCCTGAAAATAGACAACAGAGATAGATGGTATTATGCTTACATCACACTCATTTTGCTGGTGATGTTGCCTTTCATTGTGCATATGTCTGATGAATAGTTTTTGTTTCCATTTTTCTTTCTCTTTATCATTATCTAGCAGAACCTGTGGTTCTGCTGGCTCTTTAAAAGTGGGACACCATGTACCTCTATCAGCCTTCAGGATATCTGGACTCTACCTGCTCCTCACTTTAAGAGTAGAGCCATTGCCTAAATAAATCTAAATAAATTCAGCTACTTGCCACTGCCATTGATAATCCTATGACTAGGGAAGGGATACCTGTGCCTGCATGTCCATTAGAGTCAGCCCAACACCAGAAACTCTGCTCACCTGTATTTGCCCTTCACCCAGTTGATCATGTTTCTCCTACTTCATCAGACCATTTCCCCTCTGGTCTTGTCTACGCTGCTCCAAGTGGCCATGTGTTATGCTAGATCCTGCTTCCTCCTGCCCATACTAGTTTAAGAATGTTGGCTCCTTTGTGGAGAAAAGGAAAAGTATAATGAGACAGAATATCACAGAAAAAATTAAATACATTCTTTCCACTGGAACTTTGGGATTTGCGAGATCATAGTCAGGAAATGTTCACTTGTTATATGGAGAAGTAAAGGGATTTTTTTTCTTCATCTGGCCTCTGAAACTCACCCAAAATATCAAAAAGTCAGCACTAAAAATTCTATCTTCAACTTAGAAAAAAAGAAAGGAAAAGAAAACAATCTCATTTCAATCTAGACCAAGTTTAAGTGATATGTTGATGCAATTAGTAATAGTACTAATTATTAATACTAAGATTATTAACATTATAAAATATTAATAAACATATAAGGGCATAAATTATTTTATTTGGTTTAACACATTGGAAAGAGCAGAACCAGAACTCAGACCCAGGTCACTGGACTCCACATCTTGAGCTCTTAACCCACTCTGAGAACGCATGTGGAGATGCACATCTTCTTGTACTGGAACATCCTGGATCTGCCTGTGTCACAACTCTAAGTGGCATATTCAGTGACCATTTAATTAGATGGACAGTCCCAGGATAGACAGGATTCCT
>PVJX010043994.1:0-13400 GCA_004027295.1 Dolichotis patagonum
AGCTGGGTTGAATGGAGTTTCTAGTCCTAGTTTTTCTGAGAATTCTCCATATTGATTTCCATAGTGGTTGCACAAGTCTACACTCCCACCAACAGTGGAGCCGTGTTCTTTTTCCCCCACATTTGTTATCAGTTGATTTCTTGATGGCAGCTATTCTCTCTGGTGTGAGATGATATCTTAATGTTGTTTTAATTTGCATGTCTCATATGACCAGTGATGGTGAACATTTCTTAAGATGTTTGTTTGCTATCTGTATATCTTCATATGAACACTGTGTGCTCATCTCAGATGCCCATTTGTGGAGAGGGTATTGAATTTGGGGAGGTTGATGTTTTTCAATTCTTTATATATTCTTGATATACGTGCTTTGTCTGAGGAGTTGCTGTTTAAAATTCTTTCCCATTCCGTGGGTTTTCTTTTGACTCTGATGGTGATTTCTTTTGAAGTGCAGAAACTTTTCAATAATATGAGATCCCAGTGGTTGATTCTCTGAAGTGTTTCCCGTGCAGTTTCTGTTTTGTTCATGAAATCTCTGCCTACCCCTATGGCTCCAAGATTTCCACCTACCTTATCTGCTAGTAGATTTAGTGTTTCTATTTGAATATTTAGGTTTTTGAACCATTTAGACGTTAATTTTGTGTATGGTGATAGGCATGGATCTAGTTTCAGTCTTCAGCATGTGGAGAGCCAATTTTTCCAACACCATTTATTAAAGAGGCTATCCTTCCTCCAGTGAACACGTTTAGCCCTTTTGTTTAATATCAGGTGGATGAATGTCTTTGTACCTGTACTTACATCATCTAATGTGTTTCATTGATCCTCAGGTCTATTTCTTTGAGAATACCATGCTGATTCTATCACTGTGGCTTTGTAGTACAGTTTCAAGTCAGGAATTGAGATGCCTCCTGCCTTGCCTTTATTGCCCAGAATTGCATTTGCTATTCTAGGTTTCTTCTGGTTCCAAATGAATTTTAGGAGTGTTTTCTCTAGATCTGTGAGGTATGTCAATGGTATTTTGATTGGGATTGCATTAAATCTGTATAACAGTTTTGGGAGTATGGCCATTTTCACAATGTTAGTCCTTCTTATCCAAGAGCATGGAACATCTTTCCATTTTCCAACATCCTATTTAATTTCTTTTTTTAGTGTAGTATAATTTTCAGTGTATGTGTCTTTTATATTTTTAGTTAGGTTGATTCCTAAGTACTTCATTTTTTTTTTTTACATTATTGCGAAGTGCAATATTTCCATAATTTCTATCTCGGTGAGGTTCTTGATTGTGTACAGAAATGCTATTGATTTTTGAGCACTGACTTTGTATCCAGCTACACTGTTGAATTTGTTTATTACCTCTAGTCGTCTTTTGATGGAATTTTTTTGGTCTTCTATATAGAGTATCATGTCATCTGCAAACAGTAATAATTTAACTTCTTCCTCTCCTATCTTTATTACTTTTATTTCTTTCTCTTGTCTGATTGCCCTGGCTAGTGTTTCCAGAACTATACTGAATAGGAGTGGTGATAGTGGACATCTTTGTCTTGTTCCTGATTTTCAAGTGAAAGCGTTCAGTTTTTGTCCATTTAATATAATGTTGGCTGTTGGTTTGTCATAGATGGCTTTTATAAGTTTGAGGTAGACACTGTGTTTTCTGAGTTTCTGAAGGTTATTTATCATGAACAAGTGTTGGACCTTATCAAAAGCTTTCTCTGCATCTTTTGAGATGACCATGTGGTTTTTGTTTTTGGCTCTGTTGATGTGGTGTGTTATATTTATTGATTTGTGTATGTTAAACCATCCCTGCAGTCCTCGAATGAACCGCACTTGGTCATGATGTATAATCTTCTTGATGATTTGCTGCATTCTGTTTTCTAGTATTTTCCTGAGAATCTTTGCATCTATGTGCATTAGTGAGATTGGTCTATAGTTCTCCTTTTTGCTTGGGTCTCTCTCTTGTTTTGGTATCAGAGTAATACTTGCCTCCATGAATGATTTAGGGATGATTGCTTTCTTTTCAATTTCACTGAAGAGTTTAAGGAGTATTGGCATCAAGTCTTCTCTAAATTTCTTATAGAATTCAGCTGTGAATCCATCTGGACCTGGGCTTCTCTTTGTGGTAAGTTTTTTATTATGTTTTCAATTTCAGTAGCTGATAGTGCATTATTAAAAATTGCTATATCTTGTTGGTTGAGCTTCAGTAGTTCATATGTTTCTTGAAATCTGTTCATTTCCTCTGTGTTTTTATCTCTATGTGAGTAGAGATTTTCAAAGTAGGTGTTTATGATCTTTTGAATTTTCATGAGATCTGTAGTAATTTCCCCCTTTTCAATCCTTATTGTGTGAATTTGGGTTTTTTCTTTCTTTTTCATTATATCTTTAGCTAGAGGTTTGTCAGGTTTTTTTTTTATTCTCTCAAAAAACCAACTTTTTGATTCATTAATTCTTTGTATTGTTTTTTAAGTTTCAATTGCATGGATTTCTGCTCTAATCTTTCCAATTTCCTCTCTTCTATGAGCTTTAGATTTAACTTGCTCTTATTTTTCTAGAAACTTGAGATGCAGCATTAGATTGTTTATTTGTGCTCATTCTGTTTTCTTGATATGACTGTTTATTGCTATATATTTCCCTCTTAAGATTGCTTTCATTGCACCCCACAGATTACAATAGGTTGTTTCCACATTTTCATTGAATTGTAGGTATTGCTTTCTCTTCTTTAATTTTGTCTGTAGTGCACTGGTTGTTCAGATGGTTGTTATTTAATTTCCATATACTTATGGCAGTTTTGCAGGTTCTTTTGCCATTAATTTCCAATTTCAGTGAACTATTGTCATACATAATGCATGGGACAATCTCAATAACTTTGCATTTAATTAAAATGCTCTATGGGACAATATGTGGTCTATTTTGGAGAACGACCTGTGGGCAGGTGAGAAGAATGTATATTCTGATGTGGTTTGTTGGAACACTCTGTAAACATCTACTAAGTCCAATTGCTCACAGGTATGATTCAGTTCTATTATTTCTCTGATTTTTTGCCTACTTGTTCTATCTCTCTGCAACAGTGGGATGTTAAGGTCACCCGGAATAATTGTGTTCTTGTGTATTTGGTTTTTCATGTCCTTTAGTATCTGTCTTATGTAGTTGGGTGCTCCTGTGTTTGGTGCATATATATTTATAATTGTTAGTTCTTCCTCTTGAATTTTTCCATTTAAAAGAATGTAGTGACTTTCTTTGTCTCTTTTAATCATTTTAGGTTTGAAGTTCACATTGTCTGCAAATAGAATAGTTACCCCTGGTTTTTTCTGGGTTGCTGTTGCAGGGAATAATGCTTTCCATCGTTTGACTTTTAATCTAATTTTCTTTTTTGAGTCAGATGTGTTTCTTGTATACAGCACATTGTGGTATCCTGTTTCTTGATCCATTTTGTTAACCTGTTTCTTTTCATATGTGATTTGAGCCCGTTTACATTTATGGATATCACTGATATGTACTGGCTTGACTTTGTCATGTTGTGTTACTGTTGTCAGTTTTCTGTCTTTCTCCCTTGTTTACTTTTTGTCCAGCCTGGTGATTTCTTTCTGTTGTTGTTCTAGAGATTGTGGTCATTTTTATCTCTATCTAGGATGTCCTTAATCACTCTTTCTAAGGTTGGTTTGGTGATATGAATTTCTTTAGTTGTTGTTTGTCATGGAAGTATCTTGTTTCTCCATTAAATTTGAAAGACAGTTTTGCTGGGTATATCAGTCTGGGTTGAAAGTTGTTTTCTTTTAGGACTTGAAATACTTCACTACAAGCTCGTCTTAACCTGAAGGTTTGTGCTGAGAAGTCTGCTGTGATCCTAATAGGCTTTCCTTGATAGGTGAGTTGTGTCTTTTCTCTGACAGCTTTTAGTATTGTGTTTTTATGCTATATGTCTGAGATCTTAAAAATTATGTGTCTGGGTGTAGGTTTATGTTGGTTATGACTGTGTGGCATTCTATATGCCTCACTTATTTGTATATTCTATTTTTCCCCCATCATTGGGAAATTTTCTGCTGCTATTTCTGTGCAGAGCTTGGCTATATCCTTTGAATTGTCTCCTGCCTCCTCACTAATACCTATTACTCTAATATTGTTTCTCCTGACATCATCTTGTAGCTGTTGGATTGTCACTGCATGCTGCTTTGTTGTTTTTATAAGTTCTACCCTTTCAAGATCACTATCTTCAATCCTGTCCTCAGTGTCCAAAATTCTATCCTCATCTTCATTTTAAAGGCTTTGCAGGGTTTCAATGCAATTTTTTTGCGTATCTCTTTCAATTTTTTTCATAGATTCTGCTTGTCTTCTGCAGTGTTCATTCAAAGTTGCAATCAATTTCCCATTTTCCTGTAGTTCATTATCTATTTCTTCTTTACCTATGTTGACCAGCTCATATACTAAGGTTTTTACTTTTGTCATTACATAAGACATTATTTCTAATTTGATTTCCTCTATAGCCTCATGGATTTGTTTTTTGACTTCATTTCCTATCTTTTTAGATATTTATGGTGTATGAATTTTGGGGTCCTTTATTTCATTACCACCTGCACTTTCCCCTGATGGACTAGATGTTCAGGATTCCATTTTGCCTTTTTGTTTAGTCATTTTCACCTTTTGGGTGAATTTCTGGTCTTTGTATTCCAACAGATACAACTTTCTGCAGTGTATATTTCAGGGTTCTACTGTGTGGTTGATGTTTTCCAAATTGCTGGGTACCACAATGAAGAAGAGATCCAGTCTCCTAAATTCCTCCTACTGTGCCACGCTGATGAGGTCTTCTGTTTGGGTGAGGGGTTCCTGAAACTCTTATCAAGCCAGCATGGTAGTCCACTTTAGTCCAATATTCCTGGTGCAATGCCAGGTCCAGCAGATGTGGTTACAGGTAGCTCAGGCCTGTGGCAGGCTTCTGAGATGTCTCTGAGGAAGGAGGGTCCCAGCAGTGGTAGTCCCAGGCACCTCAGGCCCTCTGCTACTGGTCCACACAATGTTCCCAGTCCCAAACAGCCTGGACCAAGCTGCCAGTCTCAATGATGTTCCCAGTCCCAAACAGCTGAGGCAGAGATGCTGGTCTCCGCAAAGCTCCCAGTCTCAAACAGACCAGCCCTAGATGCCAGTCTCCAGGAGGTTCCTTTCAGGTCTATTACTAAGTTTTTGTGGGATCGTTGAGCAGAACTCTTTGCAGTCTCACTGGTTGAATGTCCACTTTGTGTGCTTTAATTTTGTAGCTTGAACAACTGTTTCTAAGATGACAGTATGTAATTTGTCAACTAGTGATTTCTTAGTGTTTATTTTATTTTGTTTTATTTTATTTTGGAATTTTGTACAATTGCTTCCCATTTTTTCTGTTTTGCTTTTTTTCTCTTTAAATGAAATTTTAAAAAATAAACAAAAAAAGAGTAATAGTGTGAGAAGTGATTACTTTAAGTAGATAAGTGACAGATTTGAGAGAATGTGGGTGACATAGCTTGGAATGGCTTGAAGAGTAGTGAGTGTCAGCCTTGTCTCTGATGGGCTTGTATTTGTGACAGGTGATGAGTTCTGAGCACAGTGGACATGGGTTCCCCCTGGTGGTCGCATATGAAACTGCAGGGAAGTTTATGCCTGGGCTCTCACTGGTCTCACCTGTTGTCTTGCACAGTAATACATGACCCTGTCCTCAGAGGTCACAGAGTTTGGCTGCAGGGAGAACTTGTTATTGTCTGTGTCAGCAGTGATGAAAATGTTGCGTTGGAAGGCAGGGTTGTAGTTTGTGCTCCCAGTCCCATAACCCAACCACTGTAGAGCTTTGCAGGAGGTTGGTGGCTCCAACTCCAGTAGTAACTACTAGTGACAGAGCCCCCAGTGACAGTGAGGATGAAGGACAGTGTCTGCTCAGGTGTCAACAGGCTGGTTCCTGATTGTCGAAGTGTTAGATCAGACAGCACACCTGAGGATGGGGTGGGCATGGTGAGTCTTTCCCTTCACGTATTCTGGCACCCACATACAACTAGACACCCCAGAAATCTCACCCAGTGGAGCTGGCATTAGACAGAGGAGGGACCATAGCATCACCATGTGGTCCGCAGGATGGAGACCTCCACTCTCAACCAGCTGATTTGCAGAGATTTCTTCTGCCAGCACCTAGGATGACTTGAATGGCTTGTGTGTCTGAGGGGCTGTATAAGAGGCTGATCTGGGACAACACGAGATCCACACACCTGCCACAGGGTGTTGGGAGCTGCTGAACTTGGCACTGTTGGTGTGGGATTCAGCATGGCAGATCTGTTTTTTATTTTGTGGCTTTACATGGAATGGTGTTGTATATAATGACCATGTAAAGAAAGTATTGTGAGTTTCCTTTTGCCATCTATGAGCCCAGCATTCTGTGGCTTTAATACTAATTTCTGGAGAACCCCTTTAGGAAGCTGATGTTCCTGCTGCTGCTGCTGCTGCTGCTGCTGCTGCTGCTGCTGTGGTCTCTACCTTGGCCCACTTGCATGGACCTGTGTCATCCATGTTAGTCACAATTCATATTGATATTGTCTCCAGTGTTTCTATCTGCACAAGGGAATACTGTGCTGGCTCTGATACAAGATAATGACCTTGTGCCCTCCAGCATTTTAAGAGGATCCTGGTAATCGAGGTTCACATCTGAGAAGACCGTGCATCAAATCTTAGGGCAAGTGACAGCCAGTGAAAGCAAGGTTGAGGTTGTTGCTGATGTATTTGGACTGATGGTCTCTGGTGTTATTGAGGCCTGAGAGTTGAGGCTGACAGAAGGAGGGCAGCCTTGAACTCCATAGAGCACAGAGAGTGTACTGCCAACAGTGAAGGGTGAAGCATTCAGTCAAACAGAGTATGTTCAAATTGACCAGTGTGTGAATTAGAAATGACGTCTCATACTCATAAGTGCATCTGAGAAATAAGAGGCCAGCTGGCTTGATGATGACCAAAGATGAAGTCCTAACAGCACACCTATTTTGTCCTTTGGCTCTTTGTGATGTGCCCCAAAATATGGACACTCTGCAATTGTCAGGACTTGTGAGAGAAGTCTCCCCAATAACTCTGGGGTGCAAGAGAAGAGAAGGAAAATGATTTGAGTAGAAAAGAGACATTCAGGGAGCACAGGGATCTGGAATGATCTGTGTGTAATTATATTCAGACATTAAGAGTGATCTCACTTCTTCAAGTGGAAGCACAATATCAAGAGAAGGAAGGTAGATAGAGGAGCGAAGGTTCTTTGTACAATTTAGGAAAATCAGAAACTTGAGGGCAATAAACAAAGCTACTTCAGAGAGTAAACCTGAAGTATTTTTAAAACAAACAATAAAATCCCTGTAGGGAATATTCTACCATGTGCTTGTGCCACATTTCATTTTCCTCTAATATATTGAATAACAGCTGTTTCTACAGCATGGAGCATTTATGAAAAATGCAAAAATAAATAATTTCATGAAAAATTGTTTTGAATTCACTTTATAATTTATTTTTTCTATTTTAATTTCTTGTTCACTGGTACTTAATATCATGGAGTTTGAGGGGAAGACAAGATGGTGGACTGGTAGGTAGCAGGAGAAAAATCCTCTCTGAGAGAGACAGCTCAAGTGCCAGAATAAAACACCCTGGAGAGACCCAAACAACCCAGGAAAAAACTAAAGTGCAAAAAACTGCTCAAATATGAGGTCCTGGGACTACCATTAGAGAAGCTAAGATCAGCGAGCATGGCGGCCTTCTTGAGCCAACTGAATTCCTGCCCGACCTGAAGAAGCAATCCACACCAAAGCAACTGGCTTGAGCCGCCAGAGCACAGAGCTGAACAGCCCTGCATCCAGCTTGCCTGGACCGGCCCTTCACTCGACCCACCCAGAGGCACCGTGAATTCCCACCGCAGACAAGCTGAAGTCAGAGTTTGGGGAGCCCTGCAGTTCACAGGGACTGGCATCAACACCCAGTGAGTGAGGGGAATAAGACCCGCCCACGGTAAAGGGAAAACCGACTGGATGACATGTTGGATTTGGGGAGGACAGCCATAACTCCATAAGGAAGTGGCTTCAGCTGGTTGCTCCCTTTGCCGAGCAGATTGGTGGAATCTGCTTGGACTAGGCCGCGCCCCTGGCAGGGACCCAGTGAGTCACTTCAATATTACTTCCCTGAGATTAGTGCACACTGATGCAGTGAAGGCCTGAAAAGGTTGACTGGCCCCGAAGGGAGGAGCTAGCGCACACTGCCCATGGGTGAACTCTAATCTCTGATAACCTATTGAAGAGGGCTAAAGCTCCCAGTCTGCACCCTCTAGAGGAGCCTTAACCAACAAGAAAGGGGTCTGGGCATCACACTGTAAACTTGCATGGAAGGAACCAAAAACATGATGAAAGGGAGAAATAAGAAACAGCTCCCAGCCCCCAACCCTGAGAACATTGATCCAGGAGAGGTAAATACAAAAGATATTGAGGGCAGCAAAAATGGAACATCAAACACAGTGTTAGCAGACATAAAGAGATAAGTTCAGGACCTCGTATGTGGGACTAAAACTTAAATATTAATTCAAATTAAACAAGAGATAAGTAGATTAATAAAAGAAGGGCTGGGTACCTCTCAAGAAGACACAGACAGAAGAATGGAGGAACAAAAATGGACAGAAAAAGTTAATGAAGAATTCAGAAAAAACCTAGAATTCATGAAGCAAATTCAAAGAGATTATCAGGAAACTAAAGACTCCATAGAAAGCTGGCAAAACTGCTTGAAAGAAACCAAAGGTATTCTATCAAAAATAGAACACAGGCTTGCAATATGGGATCATGAAAGGGAAGATCTCTTAAAAATAACAAGGGAGCAGGCAGTAAAGCTACAAAGACTGGAAGATGACAAGAGGATCTATAACTTAAGAATAAAGTATGTGAATGAAGAAGCAGGAATCAAAACAAAGGAATTACAAAGGCTATTCACAGCAATTATTAAGGAAAATTTCCCAAGCATAGAAAAAAGAGATGATATGCAGAGGTATGAAGCATACAGAACTCCAGCCACCTACAACCCTAACAGAGCTACACCCAGACACATAATAATCAATATCCCAGAAAGTCAATATAAGAACAGAATATTAAAAGCCATCAGAGAAAAGAAACCTATCACCTATAAAGGAAAACCCATCAAAATCATGGCAGACTTCTCGACAGAGACCATCAGGTCAAGAAGAGCTTGGAGTAAAGTAATTCAAGCCCTGAAGGAGAACAATCTCTAGCCCAGATTGATGTATCCTGCAAAACTCTCTCTCTAGAAATTAATGGAGAAAAAAGATGCTTCCATGACAAAGAGGAACTAGGAGAATTTGTGACCATGATTCCAACCCTACAAAAAATACTAAAGGATATTCTAGGGAGAGAGAACAAGAATATGAGCATTTCAGGGACAGTGGCAGAGAGGCCTCAGTGAACGATGCAGATAGTGAAGAGGAAGAGAAAAATAGACTATCAATGGCAGAAAAATAGAATAGCAGAAATGAGGCAGATAAGATTGGCTATAATCTCTAGTATAGAGGGCCTCGAAATACTAACAGAGAGAAACACAGGCAGGGTAGATCAGGAGATAGGGTCCATTGAGCTGCTCTATATAGGGAGGCAGTGGGACCCAAAAGAAGCAGTGCACCCCATGGAAGTGAAAGGGGAGGAATTGTCTAAAAAAGGGAGACAGAGGATATTGTTAATGAGATAATAAGATTTAAAATTTACATTATTCTCACCACTCTGCTTGGATGGATTATGTGCTGTTCCAGTTTGTCTACTTATGCTAGACTTGAGGACATGGTCAGCTATCCCAAAAATAACAGGACCTATTATGGTAATCATCCCTAATTTTCCTATCAACTTAATCTGAAGCCCCTTATAACTTATACTGTCTTATTATGACTGATCTTACTTGAATCTGGTTTGTTAGATTGCTACTTTGTATTGACTTATTTTATTTAAATCTGTTGTAATGGATAGCATCAAGTCTAAGAGTATAGGCAACTACACTGAAGATGACAAGATTCACTAAGATACCCACTCTAGTTTGATTATTACTTGCTTTTGAAGTCTTATGATATCTCCAATGCTTTGTTTTTATTAATGTTGTTATACACCGCTGAGACACCATGGTAACCATTGTAGATCACCTTGTATTGTGGTTTTATGTGACTTTTTTGCCTCATGCTTTTCTAGGAATTGTTTTGTTTTGTCTTGCTTTGTTTTGTTTTTCCTGCTAATACAGAAATGATAGATATACAAGTAGAGACTCATGCATGTGTAGAGCTTATAAACAGTTTACGAGAACCAACTATATAACAAATGTTGAAATGAACAACTACTTTTAAGAAAAAGAGTCACTACAATACCCAGGGCTGATTCCATAATGTCATGATGTGAAGTCCAGCAAAACTATCACTTTTTGTTCGAAGTGAACTTAGCTTGCTTTGCCTTGTTTAAGTTCAACACACATGAAGGTATGGACAGCTGTTTTGAGGAGAATGAGAAACACTATGGTAGCCATTCTTGGCTTCCCTAATGTCTGGTCTTGAAGACCTGAAGTGCCCTCCTCATCCTGCTCAGAGCAATTCCATACTAGGTTGTTTCATGTGAATTCCCTGTATGTGACAATACGGACAACTATTTGGAAGAAAACAAGAGTCAATATGATAGAGAGTGGATATCTCCGATTGTCTAGTTTTGAATTTTTTGTCTCTTACATTGCTTTCTTGGGATCTACTTTGCTCTGTTTTGTTATGTTTGATTGTACCCTTTTGATATAATTGCCTGTATATTTGCATGGGTAAGATGGATGACCATATTGCTGTTTTTGTCAGATTTGGGAGCATAACTGTTAACAGTCCCACTGTTTGAATGTTTACTTTACATGTTTTAACTTTGTAAATTGAACAACTATTTCCAAGAAGTCAATATGTCATTTGTCAAGCAATAATTTCTTAGGTTTTTTTTTTTTTTGTTGCTGTTCTTTTCCTTTTTTCCTTGGAATACTGTATTGTTGCTAACCTTTATTCTGTTTTGTTTTGGTTTTTTCTCTTTCAATAAAATTATTTAAAATAAAAATATCATGGAGTTTGTTTCTGCATTTATTTTAGCTTGACATAACCAACACTAACTTGTGCCTTGTTTTTGACCCAGAAGAGTGAAAAAATTTTCAAGGTACAAGTCACATGAGAATAGCAGAATGAGCTGCAGCCATAAGAGAAAAAAATTAACCTGGTAAACAAAGAAACAGGATACAGGTGTTGACTAAAAATTAATGTAAGATACTAGCTAAATTGTTTCCAACAGGCTGTCTTTTTGTGATTTTATGTTTTAAAACCTCTGTAACTTTCAGTTTCAGCACCTCTGGTTTTGACTCTGAGACATGCGTCTACCTGTGGTCACTGAGCTCAGCTAATAAAATTACAAATTTATCAGTTTGACTGCTTTGACTCATACTGTTAAGGAACTCTTCCCCTTAAGGGTATCATCATGTTTTTATACACGTGAACCTTGTGGTGTGTTTAAATTAAGAGAAATACTTATCATTTTATGATAAAATCATTCAAACTCTCTTCTGCTAGTTTTGGGAAATTCACAGTGTGGTCCTGTTACCTATATTTGCCCTAATGTACAATAGCACACGAGAGACTCTTGTTCATATGGAACTGTCCCTAAGTACCCATCTATCTACCTCTTCCATCCTTCACTCTGTCCTTCTTTAAATCGGTTGCATAAGCACCTGCAGCATGTTCTTCCCAGGGTTGTGCTTCTTAGTGAGGTCCAGCTTTGCAAAAGCTGTCACCTTGTCTTCTAAGCAGTTTTGCCAACTTGAGCTCCCAAAAGAAAGGAATGCAAGTTTGTGCTGCTCAGCAGGTTACAGGGCTGATAATGGCATGTGAGGATGGAGTTCATAAGAAAAAGCACTTTCTGGCTTCCTGTTGTTATTTAATATAAGGTTTTCTAATTAAATTAATGGGAGTATAATAATCGCAAGCTGATTTTTAATCTTTATATCCTCTTTAATATTGTGCAACTCAGATATTTTACTTATATTTTTGGAGATTTATCTTTTTATGATTTCCATGAGAAACTGTTCATATAGATTTTCAGGAAAGCCAAACTTACTGAAGCTTTGCTTTACTGCCTCTGGAATCTAAAGACTGAAACTAATACAAGGGCATTGAAACAGGCACCTGTTGAGACCAGGCAACCTCATAGGTGAATCAAGATGGAAACATCTGGAAGATAGGTACTGCCTCTGGCTGGTCTGGACATTTTGCGGGTTGTGACTGACACATGTCCTAGATGGAAGTTACATGCACAAAGAAACAATTGAGGATACATAAGAAACCTCCATTTTGGTTGGGGGGGGTGTTGGAGGTGTAGAAATGTGGATCACAGAAGTCACATAAAACCCGTGTTAGAGGGAGTTTAGAGTCATGGGGACCAGCCAAGATTGGAATAGGATAATTACTGGCCTAGGGAAACAAAAATTTGTTTTGGTTCCTATTTGTATGGGTATTTTTATTTAATTGAAATGCTTATACTACTTCATATGAACTGTATATTCTTAGGTTATAGTTACAGAGTTAATTTGCTCTTCTGCTCCTTCAGTACAGACATGGCTACTTAGAGAGTGTGCTGGCAGAAAGTCAGATTTAAGGTGTAACAACCTGAGAACACAGAAAAAAGCAAGAGAAAGAAAGAACACTATCTGAGCTGCAGAAATGAGCTAGGCAGTACTTTTTTCATTTCTGTTTTACTACTTACTAATCTCTGTTATTTCATCCAAAGTAGAGTTTATGCTCTCATTGTTTGGTTGCTTGATCACATTTTTTTCATCCTTAATCTTCTAACTTGAACAATTACTTTAAGATTGTAATATGCAATATATTAATTAAAACTCATTTCCTACTATTTTTTGAATTTCTGTATCGTCTCTATCTGTGTTTTCTGTTTTGCTTTTTTAGAATTAAGGAAAAAAAAGTGCCTGAGGAATATCAACATTTGGTCTTCTCTGGAGTTGTAGAATTTGTTGGTAAATCAGTTGAGTCTCGGTCTTATTTCAGTTATTAGGTTTTTCACTTACTGCCTGAGTTTGTTTGCATATTACCGTATTGTTCAGGGTTTTTATTTTCTGTGGTTCATTTTGGCAGTACACATGGATTTAGAAATCTATCCATTTTGTCTAGATCCTCCTAATTTATTGCAGTACATTTTCAAAGTAGTTTCTGATAATCTGGATTTTAGCAGAGTTAATTGGGATTTCACTTTTTTCATTTTCAATTGCATTGATTTGTGTCTTTCCTCCATTTTTTGGTACAAGTGGCTTTATTTTGATAATTCTTTGAAAAAAACAGCATTTAGTTCATTATACTTTTTATATTTGTCTCAAATTCA
>PVJX010043995.1:0-13401 GCA_004027295.1 Dolichotis patagonum
GTGAAGAATGAATAGCTGGTTCCTCTTCTGGATGAGCGTGTCTCTTGTTTGCGTGGACGGTACACTAAACTTGCAGGTCTTCATCCGTGTATTCAGCTTCCTTTCCATCCTCTTGATCCGAGGCACTGGAGATGTCGTCATCCGTCTGCTCTCCAGAGAAATAAAGCATCAAAGCATGTGTCTTGTGCGTTATGGTGACGGTGCAGGGCCCCTGGGCCCACGGCTCCCCATCCACCTGCATTGGCATCATGGAGCACTTCAAGATCAACTAGGGGAAGGAAACAAGTAGTTAGAAAACGGTCACCCAGGAGCGTGCAGAGAGGTCTTTGCTAGTATCAGCTGGGAGCTCTTAACCCTGCTGCACTTGTATACTTATTTGTTGTTTTTTGGCGACAGGATCTCTCAAGGCTGGGTTTGAATTCACTATGAATCCCAGGCTGGCCTGGGACTCTGACAACCCTCTGCCTCAGCCTCCTGACTGCTGGGATGACAGGAGTGGGCCACCAAGCCTACCCTGCATTTAGGTTTTAGAAAACCAATCTGAATATATCTTAATTCACGAGTTGTTTAGGGATTTGTTTCCAGTGGACACTTTGTTTCTTCAGCTGGACTGAGGACCCTGTCTCCTGTTTCCTCCTCACCCACGCAAGCCCCTGGTGCAGGGTAACCTACAGCAAGGGCCACAAACCACTGCGAGGAAGGGCGTGTCGAGGCTACCTACCCGTACCGTGTGTGCCTGTCCTATGCGGAAAGGGTTTGCCAGCTTCACTTGAATCTGAGCACAGTGGAAAGACCCGTACACTCCAACGACTTCCAGCAGACCGTCATCGTGCCTAGGAGAGGACGTGGGGATCTGAGTTACATGATGCAGGATAAAGTCAGCCGGCTGACCGCAGCTCCTTCTGTAATCTTTTCTTTTCTTTCTTTTGTTATTATTATTACTATTATTATTTTTTTTGAGATGGAGTCTTGCTATATAGCCAAGCTAGACTAGAATTCACTATGTAACCCAGGCTGACCTTGAACTCACAGCAATCCTGCCTCTGCCTCCCAAATGCTAGATTACAGGCATGTGCCACCACCCTTGGCTTTAAATTTTCCGATCTGAATATGGTCTGGTCCTGGTTTCCTGCTTCTAATAAGAAGACCATAGCTGATGTGACACAGTGGGCCTCCTAGGGCCATCATAAAGGGATGACAGCTGCTGCCGGGTCCTACTGGAACCTGGTTCTTGTCCAGTCTCAGACAGAACCCATGTGCTCCGGGGAGACCAAGCAGCCGCTGGGAGGCCCAGGCAACTCCAGCCCCAGCCTTGAGTCCCCACAGCAAAGGCAGAAGTGAGCTGTCCCACAGCCCTGCACACGTGACAGATGCAGAGGGAAAATAAATATTTTGCTGTCTACGTTTGCTGCATCAGACACAGCACTGACACGGGACTGACAACCACGTCACTCCTCCCTGGGGTGAGACAGATGTGAGATGAAACCATTTCCTCCTCATTTCAAGCTGGTTTTCTCGGTTGTTGCCACCAAAAATAGCACCCTGGAAATGTGTGCAAAGCCTGGTACGTTACTGAGGGCAAAGAGACAGAAAGAGGAACCCCCAGACATGCTTGCTATTAGCAGGGTGGATTCTCAGAGAAGAAAGCAGAGCAGGACTCTGAAGACAGCGGGACTCTGCAGTTTGCAGAGAATGCACCTTCCGGTTCAGGGACAGCCATATCCACAGAGGGAGGAGGCAGAACCAAGAACCAGGAAAGGGAAACAGGAATGAATTTCCTTGCACTGAAGGCATTGAGAACATTACCCTGCCAAGGGTGGACCCCAGGAAGCAAGCCGGGGCAGTGGACTCTCCTTGACCTACTGGAGACCTCAGAGAGTGCCCAGACTGACACACAGACGTCCCAGGATCTGTTTGCTGATGTCCCCTGAAATGTGTTCCTGGACCATGCATTCTCCAAGTTCAACCTGTGACCACCAGCAACAGCCACAGCTGATCACGCCAGAAATGCGAATTCTCAAGCCCCACACAAGACCTGTGGAACCCATAAACTTGCAGAGGAGACCAAGGCTCTATATTAAAACATCCGGGTGACTCAAATGACACCGTTATCAGAGAAATCTCTAAAGTAAATAGCTAAGCCTCAGAGAACTCCAGCTGCAGAAGTGTGATTTAGGAATAGCTCTGGGGGGATGAAGAGAGTTAAATTGCCAGCAAAACCAATCATTAAATGAGTGGGGTGGCTCACATGTGTAATGCCAGCACTTGAGAGGCTGAGGAAGGGGGATCAACACAAGTTTAAAGACAAACATAGTTCAAAGCCAGCCTGAACTACATAAGAAGACTGTGACTCAGAAAAATAAAACAAAGTACATTAAAAAAGGTGGGGGGCAGGTTGGTTTGAAGCCCAAGTTTAATAGACAGCAGCACAACAGAAAACAAGGAGTGTGGCTCAGATCCCTGCTTGACTGTCCACGAAGGCACAGGAAGGAGAATCTGTCCTTCCAGGATTCTTAGCCCTAAAACCCTCATCCTGTCTTGTCCCCTCTCAAGACCAAAGGGAAATGGCATCATTTTCATGGTCTACAGGGACAGCTGACTGTCAGATTTCACAATGTCCAGTTCCCTGTCCTTGGGGCTATGCCTAGAAGTCCTGACTGGTTGTCCTAAATCTTCTTGGATTCTAGCCAAAACAAAGCCTCCAAGGCCAGCCCTTGAGCAGCTCACTCCCAAAGTGGGAGCACCCGATAACCACATGCAGCAAGCATGGGCACCAAGAAGGCACCTCCAAGCAAGACAGTTCACCTGGTGATGTGGAAACCACATCGGCCCTCAGACCACAAGGATTCTTCTGGACCTGGGCAACCAGAACTGACAGGCACCAAGCAGACTCTAGAGCCAAAAAGGTTCAGCTCTCCATTTGCACTGTTTCTTGACTCTTGTGTTTTGACACAGGGTCTCACTACCTAGTGCAGGCTGGCCAGGAACTTCAAGTGGTCCTTGTGCTTGGCCTCCCAAGGGCTGGCTTTGCAGGCATGCACCACCAAGCCTGACTCCTCCCTACTCCTTTCTGCAGAGTTGCAGTGTGCAACTCTTTAGTACAGTGCCTGTGCAGGGCCAGTTCACACCTGCTTGCTTGCATTCTTTATACCTTTCTTCTTGCCTTGCCTTGCCTTGCCTTACCTTGCTTTTCCTTTCCTCCTTTGTACCTGTCTGTTATTCTTTGTTTCTTTTATTGTAATCAATACGTTTCCTTGGTGCTTGATTGATGGCAGTAGCGAGGAGTGAATCCAGTGTCTTTGTGCTGTGCTCCATCTCCCAAGTGTTTGGCACTTGTTTGTGTTTTGAGACAAGTTTTCCTGAAGGCGCTAAGCTAAGCAGGCTGGCATGGAAGGTTCAACCTTTCTCCCTCAGCCTCCCGGAGGGCTGTGTTCCCAGGGGAGCAGCACCCTGCCGGGCTTTAGCCCCTCATTTCTGACACTGCCTATGCCCCTCACTGAAACATGGTGAAAGGCTGCTTTGTGGAGCAGGAAGAAGATGGACATACTCCATGGGGGGAGGGATGTCTGCATCTCCCCCTGTCCTGTGTGGTGAGAAATGGAATGGCAGACTTGGTAATCCTGGGAGAGACTGAGGCACACCTGAGCCTCATGCAGTGGGTTTCCTGTCCATGCGTTCAGGGAGATAGAAGCAGATGCAGACAAGCTGGTGGACGGCAGGACAAGAAGAGCAGCGGCTCACTCCACCCCTCTTGCTGCACCCCTAACCTGGCTCCCCCAAATGGTGCTCCTTCTTGGAGAGAGGCTCTGGCTCTGCCCTTCAGGCTGGCCTGGAACTCACTATGGAGTCCATGCTGGCCTGAAACTCACCAAATTCCTCCTGCCTCAGCCTCTGGGAGCTGGGCTGGATCAGCACACCCAGCTCCAATCACCATTTGTCCTCCAACTCAAGCAGCACAAGCTGTGTGATGGGTGTCAGTCCAGGGCTGGCATGCTGAGGCCCGAGGACTGCTGGGAGCTGGAGGCCAGGGCAGGCTCCTGAGTTCAGGCAGGTGAGAGCTTTCCTGCCCAGCCTTTGCACCTTTCCCTGTCTTAGCTCCCTTTCTGGGTGTGCTCCAAGAATGCACTTCCCACCTCAGCCGGCTGGGGGAGGCTTGACTGTTGCAGGGCTTGGGACTGGACCCTCAAGGTCCTGGAAGAAGAGCAAGCTGTGGAAGGCCAAGGGGGCGGCCAGAAGTCGGGGCTGTGCCAAGGGAAAGGGGAGAAGCCAGCAGTGGCGAAACTGGGCTCTACTGCCCGCAGCGCCCCTGGGAGGCTGAGGCCGGAGGGTGGCCACAATGTCCAGGCCAGCCTGACTAAGTGGCAAGAGCCTGTGTGGAAAGGAAGAAAGAGGCGGGCATGGTGGTGGTGCTGGCCCGGAAGCCCAGCAGTGTGCAAGCTGAGGTAGGAGGGATGTGACAAGTTGGAGACCAGCCTGGGCTCCACGCTGTCTGAATTGCAATAGACATAATTTAGCTCAGGGGCTTAAGTGCCTGCCTGGCAAGCGTGAGGTCCTGAGTTCAATCCCCAGTATCCAAAAAAAAAAAAAAAAAAAAAAAAAAAAAAAAAAAAAAAAAAAAAAAAAAAAAAAAAAAAAAAAAAAAAAAAAAAAGAAAGAAATAGATAATTAGATAAATATATAAATAGGGCCAGGGGATGAGCTCAGCAGCATTAGCACCTGCTTTGCAAGTGTGAGGTTGTGAGTTCGCTCCACGGTACCAATAAAGAAAGAAAGAAAAAAAGAAAGAAAGAAAGAAAACAAAACAAAACAAAATAAATACATAAAACCAATCAATCAATCCATCAATAATGGGCACAAAAATGCAGAGAGGAAGGTGGAAGAGAATGACAGCATTTATTTCTTGAATTGTCTCTCAGTAGGTAGTGCAGCTTGAAGGCAGAAGCCAGGCACAGATGGACACCCCCAATGCACTGTCCCATTTGGTGCTTTTAAGTAGCATGTTCCCTAATCCGCGATGGCAACACAGGGTGAGGCTCCTCACTGGCAGGACTCCATCCAGGTCCCAAAGCCCTCAAGCCTCTTGAGAGCGGCTCTGAATGCATCCTTGTCCTCAGTGTGGGGAGCAGGTACCCTAGGCGGGCGGGCAGAGGGTCGCTGGGGCCAGCCTGCAGCTGGCTCTAGGGTCTGGGCCATGTCTCAGGGCTCCCAGGCCTCCTGGTTCAGTAGCTGGTGTCCCAGGTGGTGTGTTGGCGGGCAGACAACTCTGGGCACAGTGGGGCCTGCAGCTGCCAGAAGGAAGATCCGAGTCCAGCCCGCGTGGCCAGCTCCTACTGGGTGCCTGTGTGTGGCGGAGAGCTGACTGGGCTGCAGGAGAGTGGGGCCCTGCTCACAGGTGCAAGGAGCTCCAGAAGGGAGAGGGGCTGATCCACAGGAGCGGGAAGAGCGCGGGCAGCCGCAGGCTGAGGGTGCAGGGCGCGCTCAGGACGACGGCCAGGGCCAGCTGGGCGGTGGGCAGGGGCTGGCCCCAGGCCACAGCAGTCAGGTCCCCCGGGTGGAGCGGGCGGCTGCGCATGCGCCGCAGCATGGCCAGGCTGCGGGCTCGGGCCCCGGGCTCCCTGCTGCCCAGGCTGCCCACCAGCTCCCGCAGCCAGCGCCGCGCCCCCGGGGGCCCCACCACGCTCACGCGGGTGAGGCCCTCGGCCGTGGCCCAGGCCTCCAGCTGGATCAGCGTGTGGCTGTGCTCCTCCAGGCGCCGAAGCTTGGCGTCCCCGTAGTCGCCGCTGCTGCCGAACAAGCGCTCCTCCTGCTCCGCGTCCACGTACAAGACCAACGGGTTGCGCAAGTGCTCGGGCCGCGTCCACCAGGCGTGCGCGCCCTCGCCAAAGCCAGCGCTGCTCGCCATGGCTGCCGGGCTCACGGACAACTGAGCTGAGCTGAGCTGAGCTGAGCTGAGCTGGGCAGAGACAGGGAGGAGGGAGGGCGGCCAGACAGGCTGGGACCGGAGGCCACTTGGGGCCCCAGGCAACCAGCCACACAACTCTGGCTGCCTCTTGTCTTCCTGCCGACCCGCCTCCCCTTCCATGCCCTCCTCCCCAAGCGGCTCTCCCTGCCATCTCCCTGAGCCCAGTGTGGACCCGCCTGGCACCCACCTCGCAGGCCTCTCTACTCACCTCTGCACTTCCCTCTAGGAAACGTCCTTGGACAAGGGGGCTGGCTCCTGCTCGGCGTCCCTCTCTTGGGTCCCCTCTCTTCGCTCACCAGCTAGATCTCTCTCTCTGGCTGTCTCTCAAGAGTTTTCTCACTCTTCACCTCCCCTCTTCCTTAGGATTCCTTCGTGGCTTTGGAGGCTCACCAACTGAGCTGCTTCTCTGAGGACTAGCAGCTTGGCCGCTCTACTTCTGTCCCCCTTAGCACCGGGCACCGTGCCAGAGTGCTCGCAGCTCCGCAGCTCCGCAGCTCTGGATCTTCCTGCCTCAGCCTTCTGCTTGCTGGCCCACACCAGGGCTGCCTCGGCTCCTTTTGAAGGGTTGACACTGCTGGGCGTGGTGCCTCACGCCTTTAATCCCAGCACTCTGCAGGCTGAGGGCACGGGATTACAGAGTTGCTGCGCCACCTGGCCTACAGAGGCCATTCAGGGCCAGCCTCGACTACAAAGCACAAGTCTGACGCCCACAGACAGGTGGACAGACGAAGAGAAGGAGCAAAGGAAAAACTCTCTTTTGAGGCCAGTTCTTCCTCATTTGCTACATTGCCCAGCCTAGGTGTGCATTTGGGATCCTCCCGCTTCAGCCTCCCAGAGTGCCACGAGTACCTGTGTGTGCCCCATCCCACCCGGCTCCTCCCAGGCGCTCCTTGGAAGGCCGGACTGAGATCCAGGGCAAGCCACAGTGCCTGGCACCTGCGCATGCGCACACAACTAGCCAGCCAGCGGCCGGGCCCTGCTGAGCTAGGGCAACCCCCCCCCTCAGCTGCTCAGCCTCCAGTCCTGGCCCTCTGCTCCCCTGCTTCCGCCCGCTCTCTGCCTCATGCACCTGCCTCTGCCTTGCCCTGGTCTCCTGCAATGCTGTTTCCCATTGGAGGCTCAATAAGCCACACGGGAGCTGGGGGTGGCAGCCTGGGCTTCCAGTCCTAGCAACTTGGCAGCCTGAGGCAGGAGCCTCCCGAGGACTTAGAAGCCAGCCTGGCTTCCATAGAGAGTGAGTTCATGGCCAGCTGAATGCAGAGCTCTGTCTCCAAACATGAAGAAATAAAATAAAATGAAATAAAATGAAAAGGATAAGTGAAAATGAAATCAAATGAAATGGAATGAAAGTTGGGGATGCAGGTTTTCTGGAACCCTGTGTTCGGTCCGCAACCTAACACTAAATCCTAACACTAAATATTAATAATAAAGCAACCCACCATAGGTAACTCATAAGTATCAGCCAATGAATTAAAGTTAAGACTTTGCTTTTTAAAAATTTTTAATATTATTATTATTACTATTTTTTATTGGTACTTGGGATCAAACTCAGGACTTTGTGCTTTCAAGGTGGGTGCCTATGCCACTGAGCTAAATCCCCAGCCCAGCATTAAAAAATAAAGAAAAAATGAGATGACAGTTAAACAGAATGCAACTCCAGACATCAGATTCACCAAGGGCAATTGCAGGAGGCAATGATGTGGGAAAATTCAAAAGCCTCCTGCTCGGCCTCCATGAAGTCATAACAACAAAGCAATTGAATGACATTCTGGAAAAAAAGGAAATCAGAAATAATCACTCAGATGAAGACTATACTTTGTTATGTTAGAACACATACTAACAAAAAATAGGCTTAAAAATTATTGAAGAAAATCATATGAAACAAATGGAATCCATAAATCAGATTTAAGCAGATATCTGGGAGAAATGAATTGCAATGAAAGTATAAAATCAGATAGAGCCAATATGAGGACAAGATCTCAGATATTGAATAAAGGCTTCCAGTTAGTGAGCAACAAAAGAAAGGTTTCTCAAAAATAGCAAGGGGCCATGAGAAATCAATCCAGTAACTGCTAGATGAGACAAAGAAGAATAATATAAGGTTGGTTGGAGTCAATGAAAAGGCAAGAGACACCACAGATGATGTTAAGAAATGTTCACAGATATGGCTGAAAACTTGCCTGGTAGAGAAAAACAATTTGACATTCAGACAAGTGAGACTCCAATTAGCATGATCAAAAAAATATAGGACTCCAATTAGCATGACCAAAAAAATTCTGCAGCTAGGTATATCATAGTGAACATCCCAAAAATTCAACACAAGAATAGAGGCTTAAAAAGGTAAAGGAAACAAATAACCTATAAAGGAAAGCACATTAGAATTACACCTGACTTCTCAGCACAAACTCTCAAGTCAAAGAGAGCTTGGAATGAAGTAATCCAAGCTCCAAAGAAAACAACTTATAACCCAGACTGATGTATCCTGCAAAAATATCTTTCAAATATGATGGAGAAATAAGATACTTTCATGACAAACAGTAGCTGAGGAAATTTGTGACCACCAATCCAGCACTCCCAAGTGTTCTGAAGGACGTTCTAGAGAGAGATAATAAGAGCTACAGCTCCATGAATCACATAGGAGGAATCCATCAGGGAAGACAAACAGTTAGTGGGACGGAAAATGGGGGGTAGCCAACGATGGAAAATAACAAGACAAGAATGAATACATATAAAAAAAAGAATACATATCAATACATATCAGTTACAACTATCAATGTTAATAGTCTCAATAAACCAATCAAAAGACACAAACTGGCATAATGGATCAAGAAGCAAGATTCAACATTATGCTGCTTGCAAGAAACACATTGAATTAAAAAATAAATTGGTAGACTGAAAATCAAAGGATGAAAAACAATACTCCATGTGACAGGAACAGAGAAAAAAGCAGGTGTAGATATTCTATCTGCAGACAAAGTGAATTACAAGCCAAAGTGATTAAGAGAGATGAAGAAAATCCCTACATCCTCATAAAGGGAACAATCCAATAGGAAGGGAAAACAATCATCAGTATACATGCAACTCATACCAGTGCACCCAATTATATAAAACAAATACTAACAGAGATGAGAATTCAAATGAACCCTAGTACAATTGTACTGGGAGATCGCAATACCCCACTGTCACAAAAACACACATTAACTAGACAAAAAAATTAATAATGAATTATTAGAACTGAACCAAACTTTTGAACAAATGGACTTAGTAGATGTCTATAGAGTGTTACACCCCACAAAATCAGAGTATAACTTCTTCTCAGCTGCACATGGGACATTCTCTAAAACAGACTACCCACTTGCCCATAGAACATGCTTAAGTAAATGCAAAGAAATTCAAATTATCCCAAGAATACTATCAGACCACAGTGCAATGAAATTGGCTATCCATGGGAAAAGAAACCACAAGAACTTCATAAACACATAGAAATTAAGTAACACCCTACTAAACAACCAATGGGTCACAGATGAAATTAAAAAGAAATTTGTCAAATTTTTACAGTTGAGTAATAAAAATACTACATGTCTGAATTCATGGAACACAGTGAAAACAGTCTTTGAGGGAAATTTATAGTGGTAAATAACCATATCATGAAAATAGAGCAAGTGCATATAAACAGCATAATGGTGGACCTCAAACTTCTAGAAAAAGATGAGCAGGCTAAGCCAAAAGCTTATACTATGGAGTAACTCATAAAGATCAGAGCAGATGAGGGACATAGCTCAGTGGCATAGCACGTACCTTGTTGGGGACCACAAATTCACAGTGACTGGTTTCACAGTGACTGGTTTTGTGTATTTCCCTAGGGAATAAGAGGAAGAATTGGGATTATTGGTACCACCCATTGGAGATTTCCCATTGACTCTTCTGAACACAAGATCATCTATGCCTTCTTAAAACATTTGAGGATTATACACAAGGACAAGGCACTTCTAAGCATAAAATCATCTATGCCTTCTTAAATCATCGCAGGATTATATTCGGATCAAGTCACTTCAAAATAAGATTACGCCCTCTGGAGTGGAGTCCTTGGATGAATTGTAATCCTTTGCTAGCCCCACCTATCACTGTATAGAACAAATAAACAGCAGCTGTTTTGGGAGTGGGGAGGTCAGATTAAGGGACACTGGCCTCTCAGCCATTGTTGGAACATGATACTTTTCTCTGTTTTTTATTTTTTTCATGACATTGTTGAGACTGACCACTGAGACTCCTGGCCAGGTTCCCAATATATCTGGCCAGAACAAAGTCATTTCAATCCATGGTTTAAAAAAAAAAAAAAAAGAAAACCAACAACAACAACAGCAACAAAATATCCAGCAGAAATCCATACAACTGGAGACTAAAAAAATACAAAGAATCAATGAATCAAAGAGTTTGTTCTTTGAAAGATTAAATAAAATTGAAAAACCTTCAGCCAACTTTATTTAAAAAAAAAACAGAAAAAAATACTCAAATACAGAATTAGGAATAAAAAGGGTAAAATCACAGCAGACCATGCCAAATCCAGGAAATCATCTATACCTACTTGGAAAACTTGTATTCTAATTAAATGGAAAATACAGAAGTAATAGACAGATTCCTAGATACATATAAATTACTAAAGCTAAATCATGGAGATATGAAAATTCTAAATAACATGATATCAATAAAGGAAATTGAAAATGTAATTAAAAACCTATCAACAAAGAAAAATTCTGGCCCAGAGGGATTCACTGCTGAAGTCTACAAGAAATTTAGAAAACAATTAACACCACTGCTTCTCAGACTCTTTAATGAAATTGAAAATTAAGCAGTACTCCAAAATTCATTCCTGGAAGGAAGCATTACTATGTTACCAAAACCACATAAAGACCCAACTAAGAAAAATTATAGGTCAATTTCCCTAATGAACATACATCCAAAAATCTTCAATAAGATTCTGGCAAACAGAATGCAGCAAATCATCAAGAAGTTTATACACCATGATCAAGTGAGATTCACCCCAGTGATACAGGATTGGTTCAGCATACAGAAATCAATAATTGTAATATACTATATTAACAGAATCAAAGACAAAAATCATATGATTACCTTAATAGATGCAGAAAAAGCTTTTGACAAAGTCCAGCACCCATTCATATTTAAAAATCCTACAGAAAATTAGAGTAGATGGTCTTTAACTCACTCTGACAAAAGCCATCTATAGCAAATCAACAGCTAACATCATGCTAAATGGACAAAAACTGAAAACTATCTCTCTAAAATCATGAACAATATAAGCATGTCCACTATCTACACTCTTATTCAATGTAGTCCTGGAAAATTCAGCTGAATCAATTAGAGAAGAGAAAGAAATAAAAGGAATAAAGATAGAGGGCTGGGAATTTAGCTCAGTGGCATAATCACCTGCCTTGCAAGTACATGGTAGTGAGTTCAATCCCGGTACAAAAAAAAAAAAAAAGGAAGAAAGTAAACTACTTGCAGGTGAAATGATACTCTGCATAGAAAAGCCCAAAAACTGCGCTAAAAACCTGGTTGAATCAAGGTAGATTTAATAAGCCAATTCAGCAGTGTAGCTGGATACAAAGTCAAAACTCAAAAATCAGTAGCCTTCCTGTACACAAATAACAAACTCACTGAGACAGAACTCAGGTAAACAACACCTTTCACAATTGCATTCAAAAAAATGAAATACCCAGGACTCTCTCTAATGAAAGATATAGAAGAGCTCTACATTGATAATTACAGTACTCTCAAAAATGAAATTGAACAGGATCAGAGAAAATGGAGAGATATCCTGTGCTCTTTCATAGATAGAACCAATAAAGTGAAAATGCCCAAACTTCCAAAACTGTTATACAAATTCAATGCAATCTCAATGAAAATTCCAATAGCATATCTCGCAGAATTAGAGAAAACGATCCTAAAATTCATCTAGGACCAGAAGAGACCTAGACTAGCAAAGGCAATCCTGGGCAACAAAGACAAGACAGGAAGCATCATAATCCCTGACTTGCAATTGTGCTATAAAGCTACAGTGATAAAAACAGTGTGGTAATGAAAAAACAAAAGATCCAAAGATCAATGGAAGATGCAAAAACAACTCCAGACATACTAAGCCAGTTTATCTTTCACAAAGGTGCCAAACACATTTATTGGAAGAAAGAGGGTGTCTTTAATAAATGGTGCTGGAAAAATTGGCTCTGCACATGCCAAGGATTACTGCTGGAACAGTATCTTTAACCATGCACTTTTAAAACAAACACACTAAATCTTCTGGAAGATAGAGTAGGTAAAACTCTTAAAGATATTGGTGTAGGCAAAGACTATGAACAAAACTGATTGCACAAGAACTGTAAAAAAACATCAACAACTGGGATCTTGTGTTATTTAAAGGCTTTTGCACAGCAAGAGAAACCACCAACAATGTGAAGAGACAACCCACAATGTGGGAGAAAACATTTTCCAGTTGTTCCTCAGACAAAGGATTACTATCAAGAGCATATAAAGAACTCAAAAAAGTTAGTCCTCCCAGATTTAAAAACCCAATCCAAAAATGGGCCTCAGAGATGAATACATACTTCCCAGATGGAGAAATACAAACAGCAGATAAATATATGAAAAACTGTTCAGCATCACTCATCATTCAAAAGATGCAAATTAAAACAACACTAAGATTCCAACTCAACACAGAAAGAATGGCTATTATCAAGAAACCAATTGCTAACAAATGCTGGAGAGGCCTGTGTGGAAAAAAGAACTTTTCTACACTGTAGGTGGGAGTGTAGACTGGTGCAAACCACTGTAAAAATCTGTGTGGAGATTCCTCAAAAGACTAGGATTAGACGTTTGACTCAGCTATTCCCATTCTGGGTGTCTTCCCAGAAGAATTAAAAACATCGTACCACAACAATATATGTGCTTTCGTGTTTGTAGCAGTACAATTTGTAATAGTTAGAGCTCAGTCTGTGGCCAGTCCACCCGGAATGCACCCGATCTCCTCTGTAATAGTTAGATCTTGGAAATGACCTAAATGCCCATGGACTGAGAAATGCATTAAAAAAAATTATGATAATTTTATACAATGGAGTACTACTTAACTATAAAAAAGAACAAACTTGAGAGTTTGATAGGGAAGTGGATGAAATTTAAGACCATGTTCACCCTTCACCCCCAGGAAGTCTCCCAGAAAGCAGCATCTTGGCCTGTCTCTTTGGGACCCGAAACTCTCGGACCCGTAGAGTGGCCTGGGCTGTTTGGATCAACAGTCTGCGCAGACCTGCATCTCGGCGCTACTGTTTGGGACTGGTAGGCCCGCCCTTCATCTGCAGGGAACTGCCTGGAGACCGGCATCTGGGCCAGGTCTGTTTGGGCCCGTAGCTCCACCCTTCACCCCCAGG
>PVJX010043996.1:0-12400 GCA_004027295.1 Dolichotis patagonum
CAATGATTAATAGTTTAATGAAACAAATCATTTTTTTATCAACATGAATCTGAAACATATTCTTTAATGCAAAACTTGTAATTAAATTATTGTTTGTAATTTGTCAAATTATTTAAACAATTTATTTACACTGCTTAAAAAATCTTACATATGAATGCAAGTGTGACTGACGTATCAAGTGAGGTCTAACTACAGACAGCACTGGGTGCAAATGAATATGTCAAAAAATGAAAAAAGATGTTAAGTGGGAATCAAAAGACTTTTGCAGATTTAAAGATGTGGACTATAAAAACAAGGTTTCCTTTTGGAGAAAATTAAAGATATAATAATGTTAATTTCTATTGAAAAGTTCATATTATACTGGAGAATTTATCCAAATTGTACAAATAGCTACACATTGCATTAAAACTCATTATCACACATTTCAAATAAGAATATTGGAGAACAAGAGACTTCAAGTAAATTCACTTAAGTTAAATTTACATAGTAATAGTCACTCTGATGTCTCTTTTCTTTTTAATGAATTATAGTACTGAATTCCAAAACAAAATTTCAAAAAATCTTGAAAGAATAAATCCATACATTAGGAGATTTTTTTGTTTTTTAAATTATGTGCATCACTCCTTACAGAATTTCCAGGGAGGGTAGTAATTCATTTCCACTGGAGATATGGTTTGCAAATTTCTAAACTTTAATCCATCATATTTGTTCAAAAATGAGAAGACCCAATTTTTAAAAATAAAGGACCTGATCAAATATTTTTTCAAATAATGTACACAGATGGTGAACAGAACAACAGAAGACTCCAACATCACTGGTCACCAATCATTAGGGAATTTTAAATTAAGCCATGGTGAGATGTCGCATCACATCTGTTAGAGTAGCTTTTATCCAAATAATGAGAAGTGAGTATCTGCAAGCATGTGCAAAATAGGGAAAACGTGTGCTGTTGTTTGGAATCTAAATCAGTCTAACCATTAGGGAAACAGTATGGATAGTCCTTAGAAAAACTAAAAATAGAATTATCATATGATCCCTTAATCCCAGTGCAGGATATATTTCCAAAGTGAAGTTAGTACAGTATATCTAGATTCATATTCATTGCTGCTTTATCCACAATAAGCAAGATGTGAAATCACCAAAATGCAACACTTATGAGTAGAAAAATTGGAAAATTAAGAAACATAAACTGAATATTTTTCTTTTTCTCTGCAATTATTTTGTTAACCTGTAAGGTTTTCTATATTGTCTTTGAAATTTACAAGTAAGGATTCATGATAGAATAACTCAAAAGTCCTCACATGGATGATTTCTGAAAATACTTATAAGAATAATATATCCAGAAGTAGATTTTTTTATTTCAAACATAATACACTTGTTTGACACTTCAAATAGTGTGAAATGTAAACCTATGGAAGGAAAATAATTTGAGGTGTTAAAAACATCTGACCTCAAGAAAAATTATCTACTTGACAGTGTCTCATGTTATGCAATGCTAAGCTAAACAAAGTGTTTCAAAAGTGAATTCAGAGAACGAATTCTTCTTATGAAATAATATACATTGAAGAAGGACCTGAGATGTTCAAAGATAATGTTTATGGATGATGAAATGTTGAAAGAATATTGCTTTAGCTGATAACTATAGAATCTGCAAGTTGTGATAAATACACCTTAAGCAGAAATTTTGAGAAAGGGCAACATACAGAGATGCTTATAAGGCTGGCACACAAAATTGCACAAATCTGCAGTAAAGTATATTTATTTAAGTAGACAAAAATGGAATTTACTCTAAAACGTTCTTGTTTAACTTCTAAATATGTCATATCTGAAAACAGAGGTAGCTAGAAGTTTGGAAGGAAACATTTTAAGAAAAACTAACAGGGGAGTAATCAGACCTTTATTTCACAATGGCAAGTGAGATTGGACATTCTCTACACATTCTTTTCACACAGAGCTCAGAAAGTTGTGAATCAAGGAGACAAATTGAAGTTTGTTAATGTGCTGTCTTGGTTACTTTTCTCTCTTTGCGGGGACAAAATACTCAACATCCAAAATGAAGGAAGGAAAGGTTTAGTTAGCTTACAGTTTGTGGAGGTTTTAGTCCATAATCAACAGGCTCCCAGGCAGGGTGGCATGGCTGACGGACAACACTTCAACGCATCAGCCAGCAAAGCAGCCAGAACAAAAAGCAAACAGAACAAGTGTCTTTCCTCCTTTATATTATACACAGGCCACCACCCACCTCCAGGGCCAGTGTAACACACACAAAATTTCTTTGCGCTCCTCCTGCAGAGGATGAGGATATTTGCAAAGTAAGGATCCTGGCTCCCTACTGAGTCTCTTAGTGAAACTTCAAAACTTCTCAAGTTGACACAATGTACCAACCATAACATGTGCCTATAAAAAAAAAGGAAAAACAGCTTCTTCACATTATTCTATGTGCATATGTCCTACTAAGGCAATTTGGAGCTCTTCTCACTTGCAGTCTTTAATCATTTACACCTGCATATGCAGAAGTCATCAGAAAATACACCGGGTTTGAGAGGCCCTGGCCCTTGCTTAGGGATTGCTGCATTTCTCCAACTGTGTCCAGCTCAGCTGTAGATGCCCCAGGGAGCAATGAGGCCTTAAATGACATGGTCAAAAATTTCTCAAAGAAGCTTGAAGACTTGTTTGAAGCGGGACAGATCGATTTTCCTTTCTGCTCAGATTCTTCTAACCTCTGCAGGAGACCTCTGAATTCTCACCTTCAAACTTGTGCCTGAGTAGACCCTATCGTCAATAATCCAGTGGTGATTCATTCACTGAGTAAATGATTATTGTTCACCCACAGAGTGTGTTTAAGGCGCTATGTCACTGCTACTGACTAAAGGTGACCAATGAGGAAGGAAAGGAAACTTAGACAAATGAAACAGTTTAGTTCTCAAAAAAAGAACTCACTTGAGTGAATGTCTGACTTCTACAAAAGTAGGAAATTTTGGAAAATTTTTCAGAAATACAAATGTACCTAAATCTATTGTATTATACCAGTGCTATTATATAAAGTGGGATTTTTAAAAATTCTGTAGAAGTGTCAATAAACTGTAACCTTTTATAACATTATAAGCAGTGTTTTAATGTCTCAAAATTGTTTAGTTTTGCTGTTTAAAAATATAGGTAAAATGAAAATAATCACTTGACTATTTATAAGTTTTGAAAGGGTGAGAAAGCTTAAGTAAGCAGCATTTTGAATAGTACTTACATGTCAAGGACTCATTAAATATCATCTGTTTTTATATGACACTTACAGTCTTTAACAGACTGTAAATCTCCATAACAAATATTACTTGTATAATATGAAGAAAACCATTCAAGTCCAATGTTGTTGCTGTGTCTCATGGTAACGAACATAAGACAAATTGTGGTTACTATAAAACAAATGTTAAAATATTAATTTTATCTTAAAGAGCCAAAAATTGAATTGTACCAATTAGTAATAGCATATATATTTTTGTTTGTTCTAAGGTAGAAATTTGAAGTGTATTTTTCACTCTGAGCTAACAGAATATTTGAAATATGAAGCAGAGGAGAGCTTCTAACGCTCTATATTGCTCAGGGAGAACAAGTGAGGTGGTATGCGTGACCTTCCCCATAGGGCTTGACAAAATGTGAGACTCAGTGGGCCATGTGGGCAGTGGGCAGCAAAAGTAGAAGGGCTGAGAAGAAAGGGAGAGCCAGGCAGCTGAGGGTCAGACCTCCAACTGTGAAGAGCTGCTCCCACTGGGGGTCCAAGGCTGACAGTGTCTAGTGGATGGGGCAAATTATTCTCTATTTGGGCAACTTTGTGAGAGAGTTTGAGGAAAGGAGATTAAATCAGTCAGGGGGAGAAATCTTCATGAGCACCAGAAATAGAAGTCAAGGGACATCACTGTCACTTTAGCTGATTACTGGAGTCAGGGAGAGAGGTACGAGCTAAGAGGCAGTTGTTTTATTTTCCCCATAGGAGAAGTTTTTTAGAAATATTATCATTTCTCCAGTTTTCGGTGGGGCATCTGCACAGTAAAATATGAGCCCGAATATCAATAAGAAATTCAAATATTAATCTATAAAAACAAAAAGGCACTTAGTACTGCAGACTGTCAGAACTGTGAGGGCCCGCGGTTCTGGAATCTTGCTCCTGGTGCCTATCCATGCATCTATGCTAACGCCAGTTTGCATGGAGCTTGTGGTATCTGTGCCCTGGTTGCTAAATGAAGATTTACGATATGCCTTCTACTACGATGTGTTAGTACATAGGATTTTCCAGTGTGTAACATTACTAAAAAATGGCCCTGGAATAGAGTTATTTTACATGTTTCAAGTAATAGTGGAGTAAGACAACCCAATGATAACCCAATATAAATTGAAATACCTTAAAAAGGCTCATTGTGAAAGAATCTATAAGGATGAAAATAATAAATTACTCTAGACTTAAAGCTTAAAAGAATAATTCTTAAATGCTAGAATACTAGATATGGAAAATGTTTTATTTATTTATTTATTTATTTATTTATTTATTGGTAACAGGGATCAAATTCATGACCTCACACTTGCCAGGAAGGTGTTTATGCCACTGAGAAATGTCCGGAAAATATTTTAGAAAAGCAATAAGTATATTTAGTTCATTATGAAGCTATCAATTCACTAAATAAAGATTAAATAATTTTGAAAAATCATTTGGACATCTCGAATATAGCATGAGACATAAAGAATCATGAAATCCTTTAAACATTTTGAAAAAGAAATTTAACTCACAATGTTTTGCATATATCTGTAAGTTTTACTGAAGGCTTTCTGGGAGGGGCTCCATCAGATTATTAAGTACCACTACTAACAGTCTCTAAAGTGACTTCTTTAGATCTACTACCCAGTGGCTCAGGCCTTAGACTGACTAGTGAGGTGCCGATTAGTAGGCAGATGAGGTCACTCACTGCCAGGAGCTCACATTTGTGCTGATTTTAATTGTTAGTGACACAAAGGAAAAAAACTGCTGCATGCCTTTTTTCTGCAAAGAGTCAAAGGAAATAATTTAATTCTTGTTAGTCAGGGTTCTTTTTCACTTAAATCTGGGCAAAAACAAGTAAATGACCTGAGCCATCTGTTTATTTGGAACCACGGTTCTCTCTATAGACCCCCAACTCCAAAGAAATGTGACCCAAACATAGGGATGCTTACATAAAGACCTTCTATGTGCATATTTTTACTCACATTTACATTTTAAAAAGCCATTCCTAGAAACCCTACAGTTTCTATGTCATAGATTAGATACTGAAAGGCATAATAAATATGTCTTTGCAAGAAATGCTTTTCTGAATAATACAATCAAGAAAGATGTGCTTATTTACATATCAGTGGCACAGTATGATTTCTGTGCAGACTTATCACCTGCTTGTGTGTATATTCATTGTATTTGCAACGTTGAGGATATTCCATACATTCAAGGTTCAGCTCAAATGTTAAGCAAAAATATAATTATCAATCATTGATTTACACTTATATACAAAAGGAAAAGTAACAAACTCTTCACAGTGGTTTAAAGACAGACACTGAGGTTCAGTGATCAGTTTTGTAATGTTTTTCAAGATTCAGAAGTTCTCTTTTTTGTTGTTGTTTTTTTAACTCATCTAATGAAGACAAAAAGGAAACTTAAATTTAAAAAATATTGTAAGTATTAAATTGGTTAATTTATTAAAAGTGTGAAGAGCAGTGTCTTTTACCCACTGAAGGCTTGCTATTAGGATTGACAGCAATGAGGAATCAGGGTTATGTTCCACCTTACAAGTGAAGGAATTCAAAAGTTTGGGAAATAGCTACACACCAGTTATTAGGAAGATATGAAAATCTAGAGAAAATAGCTAAACACACAGAGAATTTTACGTAAAATGCATTGAATGTCATGTCTGTGCCAGTCTGAAAACATTACAAGTAAATGTAGGTGCTTGTGAGAGCTTGAGTCTTACATGTGCCCTATAGGAGGTGCTCTGCAGGCCACGACCCATGAGAGCCCCGGAACTTGGAAGCAGGAGGAACGGAGGAAGCAAGTCCTGTAACTGGGGGCAGGACCACTGGAAGAGTACTGGGACTTGCCACCCTTCTAGTCCCTCTCTTTCCATCCCGGGCACCATGACATGGGCAGCTTGCTCCAAAACTTACTGACAGCCATTATGCCCTGCCTTGCCACAGAAATCTCTTTAACTATAAGTTAAAGTCTCCTTGCTTCCTTTTGGCCTATAGCACCACGTATTTTGTCACAGTGACAGAAAGCTCACTAAAAAAGCTGCACGGTCTCAAACTCAAGCGGACTTTCCTGTGGCTGCTCAAGGGTCTCAGTAACAGTTCCTGTGCAATTGAACTGGAGAATCAAGGAAACACATTCCCTGCCTAAACAGATCTTTACTAACCGGCTTCACAGATGGATGTTACTTGCAAATTTCATTCACTGTTCACTAAACATTCTTAGTTGAGAAATCAGAATGAATTTAGGACATTGGTCCTAAATTCAGTATTAAGATTTGGTCTTAAATTCAGTGTTAAGTACAAATGGAATGTTGATTGAACATAGGAAAGTGAATGCTGGGATGTCATGTCTAAATCATAATATGAAGAACCTCTCTGTTTATATTTACTGAAAATTAGATACAGTTCAAATGGAGGGGTTACAATATAATTAGTATATGATTTATGTTAGGAATTGGAGAAGAAGATTTATCTAGAACAAATGTGTTATTAAAAAACATCCATGTCAGTCTAGGAATTTAACTCAGAGGCACAAGTGTCTGCCTGGCAAGTGCAAGGTTGTGAGTGTGAGTTCAATCCCCAGTACCAAAAAGATAGACAGAAAGATAGATAGATGATAGATAGATAGATGATAGATAGATAGATAGATGTCTTCCCCAATGTGGTCTGTGACTTATTTCTATAAATAAAGTTTTCTTAGAACACCATCTTGCATTTTCATTTAGATATTACCTATAGTTGTTTTTCAAAGCTAATGTCCAATAATTTCAAGAAGGCCAACATTTCCACCAAAACCTTCAACATTTATCATCATGATCTTTACAAAAAAATACCCTGACTGTTGATTTATAAAACGTGATGACCAACTTTGTGTCACTTACGTAGGTCTTGGCATGCCTTGGTGTTAGTTCAAACATTATTTTAGGTCATCATCCAATCAGTGAAGAAGATCTGAATATTTCAAGGGGCCACAATAAGAGAGAACTTACATCTGGTGGCCACCAGACTGAGATATTAACTCTTCCTTGTTGAATATCAGCTGTCAGACTTTGACCTGAAATTGGAACAAAAGCTTTGCAGCTCTTGACTTTGTTCACCTCTATAAACACTGCATGAATTTCTTAAATGAACCACTTTTGATATATTCATGTGGTGGTGTTTATCTGGAAGACCTTGGCTAACAGACATGCTGTGTTTTAAAATGGAGCAAACAGCACTGTGCAAAATGAGACTGGAGTAAGAGAAGCACATGGAAGTAAAGGGCAAAAGCAGGGGCCAGGGAATGAAACCATATGATTCATGACAGGAATAGGAACTTAGACATCAGGTGACTGCAATGGGAAAGCAAAATAAACAGAATACAGTACATCATGCATTCTTCCATGTATTATCAAAGCTTGTTTTTCTCTAAAAATTATTCCATAAATTTGTTAATTACTATGAGAAAATGAAAACTTTCTTCTTCACCATTCTTGGATGGAGAGGACTACATCTTGACAGTCTCAGTGGAAATTTACCCTTCCAAAACTTCTGGATTTAGTAGTGGAAAAAAATTAAAACTGCTAGAGTTTATTAGTTATAATTCTACAGCTTGAAAGAGTGTTTAGTAGGTTGCATTTAATCAAAATATGAACACATCTCTCTAAGATATAGCTTGAGGGGGACTGTTAGATGTAAAGGTTGCTACTGTCCATTTCTCACTCTGTCCTATGATTCTGTCCTGGTAGCCAGAGTCTGGTATAGAATGCTCTGCACACAGTGTGACCACAGTAGATGGACAATCGCTTTGCAGTGGAAGTTTAAGTAGCGGGCTGTTGATACTGGAGGTTGAGTATCATTTTTCCCAGCCAAACGGTGAAATGTTGGAGGGGATAGCTCTTTAATCCAGGACTTCTTCCTTCTTCAGGGAGCAATGATGATGAATAAGTGTGGTAGGCATTCTGTCATCATATTTTCCACACCTTGCAGCTTAGAGTAAATCCGAGGCTGCACTTCTGAAGTTAATTGGAATGTCACTTCTATTTTTATGTGCCAAAGCAAACAGCTCCTCTATTATCTGCTTTAATTGCAATGCCTGCATCACCTTGTCAAGTCTACTGTGAATCCGGAATACAGTACATCTCTGTCTCTTTAGAGGCCTCATTGAAGATCCATTGATAAATGAGAAGAGGAAGAAGAGGAGTTGGAGTTGAACAGAGTTATGAGGAAATAAATATTTCTATTTTCCCAGTGACCTGGTGTATTATTAGGTGCACCAAAGAAATGAATCTATATTTAAAGAAATTTTTGACAAGATAAATGACAATTCTAAAATCACACTAGGGAATGTAAAAGTAATTTTGTTCTAGAAATAACCTGAGGAAAATGATGGCAATAACTATAAATATAAGTGCAATTACATTTTTCTTAGCATAAGAATAAATATCAAAATGATATGAGTGGGTATTTTATATTGATTCTTTATCCAGAACAGTGGTTACAAAGAACCAAAAATGACATGAAAACATGCTAAGAAGATGCTCAGTTCACACCTCCATTTCACTGAGAACAAATAACTTTCAGGCTAAATGCTTATATATGCTCTTTTAAAACTGGAGGGAAGAAAAGAAAACTTGAAGAATAAGTTACACCCTCACAGACTTATGGATATCTCAGTATGAGATCTGGGTATTTTGGATGATTTTTTCTGTGCCACAAATAAGATACTGTAGGTCAGAAATAACGACTCTGGGGGCCCAGGAGGATGAGTGGGCAGTGAAGAGGACACTGAGAGACAGAAGCAGAGATGGCTCCCAGCTCTTCAGAGGTGGCTCTTCAGATCTCTTCTCTACGGAAATCCCCCAGTCTTGGTAAGGATACAAATTCCCTATTCAGAAATATGTTTTTAGTCACTCATGCAACACCAAAACATTATCTGTATTGCTACATTTGGATCTGGAATGTCACCCAGCATTCCAGGAGTTCAGGGCTTGGTCCCAGTGGGAAGGGGAAAGGGGACTAAGCAGTGAAACCTAGCAGGGGGTTTAGATCACCTGGGGTGTAATCTCAGATGGGTAGCTGGTCTGTCTCCTCCCATCTCATTACTCTCCATCTCCCGTACTCTTCCTCCTTCTCTCTCCTTGGTCTGAGATGAAGGGCCTCTGGCATCTTGTACCCCTACTATGATGTACAGTACCACCACGGATCCAAAGCTGGGGAACTGAATGGTTCACGGATTGAAAGTTTCAAAACTCTAAAGCAAAACAAACCTTTATTCTTTCAAAGTCGATTTATCCTAGGTATTTACTATGGCCATAGGCAACTGAACAAATCATGCATTTTTCTACCAGTGTTGACTGTAAACTCTTCAAAGGATGGTAATCACTGTTTTTCATTGTTTCATAAGAATTAGCAGGTAGTAGTTTCAACAAATAAAAGTTTGTTGAAGTTAAATAAATTACAGCTTTTTCGTTCCAAACAAGGAGATATGGGATCTAAAGGATAGAAGGAGATTCTGTGTTGTTTTTTGTTCAATTCATTTTTTAATAAGGCCCCACTCTACCTTGAGGCAATAAGAGTTTACATTCTCTTCACTCTTATGTTTCCTACTTCACTGACCTTTCTTGTCAAAATATTCCTCACACTGATTAACCTGTACCACTCATTTCACAACTTGAATCTATCCCCTTGAATTTTTTCTTAAGCTGTTTTTAAAAAGAAGGAAGGGCAGGGTGAGGCAGTGGAGAAAAGAATAAAAAGTAAAAGCAGAAAAATATAAGGAAGGAAAAGGGAAAACTAAGAAATGTAATTATTCAGTTGGCCCATAACTTATGCGCACATACCGGTTATGATCCGTGGTCTGGGTGTCACACTTCCCAGTCCTCACCCGACATCTCTTCTATTTTCTAACTCACAGCTGTTTCTTCTTTTTCAGTCAGAAGCTGGGAAGTACAAGAGATGGTTTTGTGCATTGATGTTCTCTCAGCCCATGTCACTTACACATTAACACTGGGGACTCAGTGCAGAAATGACTCTAGATATGAAGAATGCAACTCAAATTTTGTCGACAGAGACACCCAATTGTAAGGGCCACTTCTTATTCATGGAATGTTTCTGTCAAGTAATGTAACATCTCGTCTCCTGAAGTACACAAATTTAGTTAAAGAAAAGGTGAAATGTGACATGAACCCAATATGATAAACAGAGCTTCAGCTAGTCCATGGCAAGGCAGGTAAAAGCATAGTTAGCTGGAAAAGAAAGAAGCAGGAGATTCCTGCTGATTCCCAAATAGCTTCTTTTTCTCCTTTGCTTGATTTCTGAATCATGAGTTTCGAAGTTTCCCAGGTCTCACAATTGTACTTGTAATGCACAATAAAAATCTCTCACTTTCTGCTCTTGCCACTTTACCTCAAGCTTTGAAAATCTCTGTATCATTCCAAAAATGTTGTTCTTTGGCATAGTGCTACCAATAACAGTGAATCACAAATGAGTAATACTGAACAAGGAAAGATTAATAAAAAAGAATGCATTTCCCTGTGCTATAACTTATACACTGTTCTAGGAAACTGTATCAGTAGTGACAGAAAATAGACCAGCTCTTGTGGACAGTCCAGGCAGTAGGAAGAGGGCTCAGGAAGGGCATGAGGGGGATTGTGGCAATGAACAGTTTATTCCTAGGAAGTTGGTTTCCCAGGTACACAAATATGTCAGAAGCTTTAACTCTACAGTTGGTACATGCTTCACTTAAAATGCACTAATTACAGAGCCATAAAGACTTTGTTTTTTCTACACAAGCAGTTGTGCCTAATGCTTGCTCTTAGTGTCAGCCAGAACGTGGCCTTGTGACCATGTGCAGTCCAGTGGGCCTTCTCACCCCCTGGTCAAGTGAAGGTCTTAGGTCAGCTAATCCTTCAGGAGTTGGCTGGCCGAGCTTGAGGTAGGCTAGTCAGGATGCAAACTGAGAAATAAAAGGGGCAAGAGGAGAAAGAAGGATGGGCATGAGAGAGGGGGAAGTTATGCTAGGAATGTTCAACTACATGACAAATAATTAGAAAGAGGTACTAAAGTTCCAGGCATTGCATTTGACAGATTGGCCACTGTCCTGTGAAAGCTGTGCTATCTACCTGGGTCATGAACTAGGAGAAGGAAGCTTTGGCCAAAGGTGGGAAAGTGCCAGTCTCTGCTCACTGGAAAGACTCTACTCAGGTCTTGAACACTTGGCACCTCTGATACAGTCTCATTTCTGCATTTCAATATTCATTTCTCAGGGACTCTGCTACCCCTAAGTGCCATTCTTAGGCATTTCCTTATTTCCTTTCTCACATTGAAGAATTTCATGTGACAGATGAAGGCGTTACATTATTTCTATGCAACGGGTGCCTTATATAATGTTTTAAAATATTTCTCTTTCTTCTGAAATTCCTAGTTAAAAACCTCTAACATTTCTCATCAGATCATTACTAATATTTAGTAAGTATTTATAATAAACAAGCACAGCCTTTTATCAATTGTTACATTACCTAATCTTCTGGAATAAAGTAATAACCCATCTACACTTGTGAAATATGAGGTAATACCTTTCACAGAGATGGTATATTTGTTGATTTCACCCATGGGCTACAGGTTACATACCTAGAAGGACTTTTAGAATTTAGGATGCATTCTTCCAAAAGCATTTTAAAAAGTAATGATGCTTACAAAATTTGGTAGTATTGAAAGACTAAAAATATGAGCATAACGAAAACCCCTAAAAAGCTTTCAATAACAATATATAAAAGATATCAAGAGCACATGAACCTATTTTGGTTAAATTTTACATTAAAAATTTGAAATTTTGTGGTAATATTTTTTGAGAAATGAGTGATCTCTCTTATTTAAATGGTTCCTACACTTTTATTTGATGTCCCAAGAAAAATAAAAATCACTTGTATTTTATCATATACCATATATTTATTTTAGCAAATATCTCAAGCATAAAAATCAGAATATAGACATTCAGCTTCATAAAAATATCTAATGTAATGAATGTATCCAAGTGTAACTTGAATTGGAGAAAAGTTAGGTAAGCACACAGCTTGCTTATGAAGCTGATTTATGTAATATCAGTAAGCTGACATCAATGAAACGCTGCCTTGTCAGTGTGCTTCCTGGAACTGAGGAGGTGGGT
>PVJX010043997.1:0-13397 GCA_004027295.1 Dolichotis patagonum
AATTCCTCTGGTTTGATTCCTGCTTCTTCATTCACATACTTTATTCTTAAGTTATAGATCCTCTTGTCATCTTCCAGTCTTTGTATCTTTACTGCCTGCTCCCTTGTTATTTTTAAGAGATCTTCCCTTTCATGACTTCACATTGCAAGCCTGTGTTCAATTTTTGATAGTCTATCTTTGGTTTCTTTCAAGCAGTTTTACCAGCTTTCTATGGAGTCTTTAGTTTCCTGATAATCTCTTTGAATCTGCTTCATGAATTCTAGGTTTTTCCTGAATTGTTCATTAAATTTTTCTCTCCATTTTTGTTCCTCCATTCTTCTGTCTGTGTCTTCTTGAGAGGTGCCCAGAGACGCTCCTCTAGAGGGTGCAGGCTAGGCGCTTTAGCCCTCTTGAATAGGTTATCAGAGATTAGAGTTCACCCGCGGGCAGTGTGCGCTAGCTTCTCCCTTTGGGGCCAGTCAACCTTTGCAGGCCTTCACTGCGTCAGTGTGCACTGCTCTCAGGGAAGTAATATTGAAGTGACTCACTGGGTCCCCGCCAGGGGCGCGGCCTAGTCCAAGCAGATTCCACCAATCCGCTTGGCGAGGGGAGCAACCAGCTGAAGCCACTTCCTTATGGAGTTAGGGCTGTCCTGCCCAAATCCAACATGTTGTCCAGTCGGTTTCCCCTTTCCCGTGGGAGGGTCTTATTCCCATCACTCACCGCGTGTTGATGCTGGTCCCCACAAACTGCAGGGCTCCCCGAACTCTGACTTCAGCTCTGCTGTGGTGGGAATTCACGGTGCCTCTGGGTGGGTCGAGTGCAGGGCCGGTCTGGGCGACCTGCACGCAGGGCTGTTCAGCTCTGCGCTCTGGCGGCTCAAGCCAGTCACTTCGGTGCGGATCGCTTGTTCAGGTCGGGCAGGAATTCAGGCGGCTCAAGGAGGGTGCCGTGCTTGCTGATCTTAGCTTCTCTAATGGTAGTCCCAGGACCTCATATTCGAGTGGCTTTTTGCACTTTAGTTTTTTCCTGGGTTGTGAGAGTCCATCTCTCTCTGTTTGGGTCTCTCCAGGGTGTTTTATTCTGGCATTTGAGCTGTCTCTCTCAGAGAGGGTCTCTCTCCTGCTACCTACCAGTCCACCATCTTGATCATCAGTCCAGCCTTTCTTTTATTAATCTACTTATCTCTTGTTTAATTTGAATTAATATTTCAGTTTTGATCCCACTTATGAGGTCCTGAAGATATCTCTTTATGTCCGCTAATGCTGTGTTTGATGTTGCATGTTTGCTGCCCTCAATCTCTTTTGTATTTACCTCTCCTGGATCAATGTTCTCAGATTTGGGGGTTGGGGGTTTTTCCTTATTTCTCCCTCTTGTCATGTTTTTGGTTCCTTCCATACAAGTGTATAGTGCAATTTCCAGCCCCTTTTCTTGTTGGTTAAAGTTCCTCTAGAGGGCTCAGGCTAGGAGCTTCTGCCCTCTGCCTTCCACTATCAGAGATTGAAGTTGAAGCACAGACAGTGTGCGCTGGCCTCTCCCCTCTGGGGCAATCAACCTTTGCAGGCCTTCACTGCATCAGTGTGCACCAAGCTCAGGGAATTAATTTGTAGCGACCCACTGGGTCCCGGCTAGAGGCGTAGCCCAGTCCAAGCAGATCCCGCCCATCCACTCTGCGAGGGGAGCAACCAACTGAAGCCACTTCCTTATGGAGTTAGGGCTGTCCTGCCCAAATCCAACATGTCATCCAGTCAGTTGCCCCTTTCCTGCGGGAGGGTCCCATTCCCATCACTCACGGCGTGTTGATGCTGGTCCCCGAGAACTGCTGGGCTCCCAGACCTCTGACCTCAGCGCGGCTGTGGCGCGAATTCACGGTGCCTCTGGGTGGGTCTTGTGCAGGGCCAGGTCCGGGTGAGCCAAGCACAGGGCTGTTCAGCTCCATGCTCTGGCCACTCAAGCCAGTCATCAGCGCAGTTTGGCCGGTCATGTTGCTCTCGGGCAGGAATTCAGGCGGATCGAGGAGGGTGCCGTGCTCACTGATCTTAGCTTCTCTAATGGTAGCCCCAGGACCTCATATTCGAGTGGTTTTTTTTCACTTTAGTTTCTTCCTGGGTTGAGAGAGTCCATCTCTCTCTGTTTGGGTCTCTCCAGGGTGTTCTATTCTGGCATTTAAGCTGTCACTCTCAGAGAGGGTCTCTCTCCTGCTACTTTTGGAAATCTTTGGAAAACTCCTCGAGAGATCAATTTTTAAATAAAATACAAATGCAATATAATAAAAATAATTTATAATATCATCACCCTCTGTCCTTGGAGCTGAGTAACATTTTCTCTGGCAAGTTTAGATTCAAATCACCAGCTTAGTGAAAGGCAATTTATGGTGCATTTACTATTATTATTTTAATTTACAAAACCAGTGCATAGAATACTGTATTCAGGATAACAGATGTATAGCCACTGCCTGACTCTTTAAGGCCCTTGCAGCCAGTTTACTGAACCAATTTCATTGCAAAACACACACAGAGATGAGCATTGACTTGAAATATATGAGCAATGAACAGTTAAATTCACTTTTAAACTTCCATTCTCAAAATACATGGAATAAGGTTGTAAACATGTCAGTGGCCAGCTGTGCATAATACAGCAAGATGTTTATGGGCTATTTCACACCCTTTGCTTATTCATCATTATTGTAGTTCTACAAAAACTTAAGTGGATGAGAAAAATAATGACAATTATCTAATAATGGAAGCAGATTTAAAATCTAATAAAAGAGACAACATTTGGACATTAAAATAAGTATAAAAGAAGCACAGCTCAATAAAACAATGTTTTAGATTGAAGAAATAATTTTGATCTTTGCTGTTTTTTATTTCCAAATTAGCATGATTAAATGGTACACATATTTTTGCAATGTGTATATATAGCACTCATAATAATATACTATAAGAAAAAAATACTGTCCTTTAAGTAATTTCAGAAAATATCTTGCATCATTTGGCAATAGCATATGTTTTTGATGAGAGGATAAATAATAGAAACAGATATGCAAGACACTTAGGAGATGGGAATGTATAACAAAATGACAATTTAATTTGCAATACTAATGAGAATAACATGGCCTGGACACTTCCTCACTGCCGATGAAATGAGGCAGCTTGGCTGAATTTGGTGCAACATGTCTGTCAAGGGGGCTCCACCATGTCGAAGGTGTCCTTTCAGATCACTGCTGATGTTGGACTTGGGTCTGCCATAAAAACTACTCAGCACTCATGAAAGTATACCTTTCACAGAAGTTTTAAAGTTTGCAGCAGAAAAAACTTAATTTCCTGCAGCAACAACTGCAAGCACTACCAGTGAAGGAATAGGAATGAATCTTACACAGACTGCTGGAAATGTTTCTCCAAAGCATTGTTCAAGAACTGCAAGTTATTCCTAGAGATCATGTTGGAAGTTAACATCTGCTGTTGGAAGTTAATATATCTGCTGTTTGGAACATACAGTTACCTTTCAGAGTAAATATCACTGTTTTTGTTTTTTTAAAGTAAAATCAAGCATTTAACATACAATGAAAATACCAAGAGTCAATCAGACAATGCAAGGTGACTCTTCCGTCCCTCCTTGTTCAGCTCTTCATGTGAAAGGGAACAGTTAGGAAAGGGCAGTCACCAGCATGGAAACTCAAATGGTGACTGACAGCTACCTCACAGCTTAGGAAGGGATTTGATTACGTGAATGGATATCCAACTATGTTTTCTACCCGAAGAATGATCCTGATAATTCTTTATGAAAACATTTGTAAAAGTAAAATTTCTTAAATATTACATAATTTTCTTTGAGTTAAAATGTAAAAAGATTCTGGATCTTAGACGGCAGGTTGCTTGGCAGCATCTGACTTCTAGATTTATAGTTTGATTCTTAAATATATATTTTAAGATAAAGGTATTAGACATACCAATGAATAGTTATCTTTTTATCATTTTTATGTTCTCAAACTTCATATGGCATACAAATATTATTGTAATTTCATTTTTAATTTTTTATTACCGTGTATTTGCAGTACTCAATGATCACATTTCTATGAGGAGTTGGACCATGTTCATAATCCATTTCTATTATTTTTTTATCCCCTTCCCCACCCCTACCTCCCTCCATCTCTATTTGAAAAAATATCTGTATCCCCATGTCCTCTTATCTATCTTTTATTTTTCTCTTTATTTATATTTTGAGTTCCTCAAGTAAAAGAAACCATGCAGTATAAGAGAAACCCTGTGTCTGATTTAATTTCATTAACATTATTGAGGTACATTCATTCTCCTACAAATGATTCAAGTTTTTCTCTCTTTATGGCAAAGTAGGATTCCATTGTGTTACCACATTTTCTTTAACCATTCTTTTGTTGATAAACTTACAGGTTACTTTCAAAATTTAACTATTGGATCAAAGATCTAGACACTTAATTTTCTGGAAGACTGGATAGGTAAAACTCTTGAAGAAAGAGGACTAGGCAATACCTTTTGTAACAGAACCCTGATTGTACATAAAACAACATCAAACATGAAGAAATGGGACCATACAAAAAAGATTCTGTATAGAAAAAACAACCAGCATGGTGAAGAAACAACCTACAAAATGGGAAAAATTTTACCAGCTATTTCTTGGACAGAATGTTATTACCTAGGATATATAAAAACTAAAAAAAATTTTGAGTCCAAATAAAAGACTCAAAAGTGAATGGGCAATTGAAATGAAAAGATATTTCTCAGAGAAGAAATATAAATGCCGAATGAATACACGAAAAAATATTCAACGTCACGGGGTCATTAGAGAAACACAAGTTAAAACAATGCTGTGATTCCATTATACCCTAGAAAGAATGGCCATTGTCAAGAAATCAAATAATAACAAATGCTAGTGAAGCTGTGGGAAAAAGGTGTCCTTCACATGACTAGTCAGAGTGTAAACTGGTACAACTTTGATGAAAACCAGTATGGAGATATCTCAAAAAACTAAAACTAATAATTTTATTTTGCCCAGCCATTTGATTTTTAGATATCTTCCTGAAAAGGTTAAAGATACCACATTACAGTGATATGTGCAAACTCATGTATTCAGTATCGAAGAACTAAACATTGAATTCCTTGATATTATTAGTATAAATCGATGCCCTGTGCCAAACAGTTTAAACTGACCTTGCAGGTCCAGCATTTGTAATGGTAGGAGTGGGCAGTGCAGAAGAAATCTCCTTTGCTGAGTTATACATGTCTTTCTCAATCTCTTTTAGTACAACTTATAAGAATGAAATCCTGAAGAAACCATTGTCTTTTGGAGGATAATATTTCTGAGGAGCATTCTGAAAAAGAATATTATTACAGAGAGAATCTGAAATTCGCAAGAAAACCTAAGGAGATGGAGATGGAGGGAGGCAGGAGAGGGGAAGGGGATGGAAAAAATAGTAGAAATGGGTTATGTACATGCTCCAACTTGTCATAGAAATGTGAGCATTGTGTACTGCAAACATCCTGTAATAAACGCTGATGAATTATACTTATTTAGGACCTATGAATCGCCCAAGTAGGTAAACAAAGAAAGGGAGATGGGAAACTCAGAATGACCAGGTTGTGGCCAAAGGGTGAATGAGTGACAATAACAACAGTGAAGAGTAACACAAAACTGTCACAATGTCACAGAAAATGACTACTGGATGGACAGAACTACAGAGGGTGAAAAAAACTGAAAGAGAAAACAAAATACTTGACATAGTCTTAAGTAGTGTAAGGAAATTAAGAGTAACCAAAGCATAGGCCTTGCCGACACACAGTTTTCAAAATAGCCCTCATGAGAAATCAAAGAATGACGTTGGAAAGGATTTTATTTGCCCTGACAGAAGAAATCAGTATCTGTACCCAGCTTGAAAAATGAATTGAATCCTTGGAGTGGTTCAGAATCAGTGCTTGTTCTAGATCAGAGGTTTTGCGTGGTTCTTTCCAGAGCTGGAAATATAAGAGGCTTTCAAGAAATAGTTGCTGAATTGTTCATTAATACGGCCTCTATAGGACCAATTTTTATCTTGATATGTTTCAGTGCTTTTGCTCTAATGTGCCCCATGTTTATTGGGGAAAAAATTACAAGAAAATGTAACCATGACCACCCAAAGTGTGACATGAATGGCTTAAGAAATTTGCAAATGTTTTTCACAAATCTAGTGAAAGAACATCAGCATTTTAAATTATCAAAGGAAAAAATTTTGCTAAAGAAGAACTTATACAGTTATTTTGGGGGTATTTTATTTTTAAAAGTTTTCTTTTGATGCTTAAACAACCGCTATCAAGGTTCAGTTACCCAGATATTTCTAACTCCCCATTTCCCTCTTTTAGTTTACTTTTTCCCATTGTGCTTCTAGCACAAAAAGCTGCTCGTGCTTGTATAGATAAACTTATGGCGCCCTGAGCCGGAAATTGATTCATTTAATTATTTGGCTCCTTAGTTTTGAAAATCAGATTGTAATTCTTAAAAATGTTTTATTAGATAGTTATTAAACAATAGCACTAAGAAAACTATGAAGAGGATGGGAAACTACATTATAGAAAAAATTTGCAGGACAGAATCAATACCAAATAATATTAAGGAGTCACTGTTAAATCAACACTCTTATGACCCAAAGTTTTATATTTATTGTCTTACTACATTTTCACATTCTAGAATCTATAAGGCTTTATAGATTTGGTTCTTATATTTTCAGTTGTCACTTGTAACATACTCCTTTGTGCAGTACTGCCAGGGTGGCCTTTTTTGAACTGCTAAAAAATGACGAAGTATTTCTTGCATTACTATTTTCCACACAGGGTTCTCTTTTCATGAATTATCTATTCCAGGTCATCTGACTCTCCCTACAAGTCTCATCTTAATTGTCGCCTCTGTAGAAAGCACCCAACTACCAAAACCAGGATGAGGTACCCTTTGTAGCTTTTACCTCTATTGAAACTACTAACTTTGTTTACAGTTATTAATTTAATCTCTATCCTTTTTAACAGGCTACCAATTGTATATGTTAATGCATGAACTTTGTCTGTGTGCCCACATCTTTATCCTCAGAATGAGATGTGATGATTAGCACCTAATACTTAATAAATACATATTGCCTTAATACTCTTCTCTTTTCCAAATATTTTTTGACTTACTCAATCTATAGCTATAGGGATTATTACTATCATCCCAATGCCATAGATAAGAAGTCTAAGGCTCACAATTTAAGGCACTTGCCAAGGTTACAAAGCTGGCAAAGGCCACTAATACTGCTCCAGAATTTTTTCTGTGTGCCTTAATTTGGGATAGGGGTGTACCTCTCATTGTTAAAAGCAGAACAAGAGACTGACATTTCAGTTCCCAGGTTTATACCTAGCTGCCCCAAGGAGTTCCATGAGGGCAGAAGAGGGGTTTCTGAAGGTGACTGAGGTATGGAGGGGCTCCAGCTAACTTGCTCCTAGGAGAAGGGGCTTGATTAAAAGTGGGTCACCGGGAGCGTAACTTGCAATAGCATTTTTCTGTCCTTCCCTCTCTACCTCTGGCCATAGTAGTGAGCAGCTTCCTTCCTCCTGGGCTTTTCTGCCATGCCATTTCAGGGGGTAAGCCTGCCCAACATGGATTGAGACTTCTGGACTGATAGCCAAAATGAAACTTTCCTTCTAGCAGCTCTGAGTGCCCAGTGTTGAGTGTCTGCCATGAGGAAAGTGACTTAGACACTAGGGAAAGGAGAGTACGAAAGAACCCTGTAGAATTTCGAGATGAAGTTTTGAATCTCTACCAGAAACATTTCACAAAGAAAGTCTTCCTATTAAAATAAACAGGATCTGGGAGAAAAAAAGGATCTGCTTAGTATTTTTATTTTTAGTTTTAATGCTTGCATCTTAAATGATTACATTAAAATAAGATATTATTATCTGACATTTTGAGGTCTAACTTTGAGCCACAAACTTTAAATGTCTTTTACATCTGTCAACTCATTTAACCTTCTCAATGATTCATGTGACATAGATACTATTATTATCCCCTTAAAGGAAAAATTCTTGCTTATAGTCACATAGATGGTAAGCAGTCATAGAAAAGCCCAAATTTGGAGGGTCTGGCATAGAGTCTATTCTGTGTTTTAAAGTGGAGAAATGATTGGATAATGATATCTAAGAGTCAAAGAGAGACAAATGTTCAATAAGCACATGTGAAAAAGAAAATGAGAAGTACCTGAGAGGGAACAGAGACTTCCCTTTGGTTGACTGAAATTAATCTTATCTCTTCTCCTTCCTTTCCATTTGAGTATTCATGGGAAACAACAATTGGAAGGTCCCAGAGCAGGAGAATGGACACCAGGCCTCCCAGAATTGTAACCAAAGCTGTGGTCTCGGAGGAAGGCTTCATGCTGACAAAACAACAGTAGCTAAGATTCTTTCGGGTCCGGGTGTGGCTCTGAAGAATATCAGCAAGTTTTCCCTGTTCTGGAAGATGGTTCTGAGGCAGAATAGCTGAAGGTCACAGATGGAAAGAGGCCTTGCAATGGACAAGGCCAGATGGACCTCTCCATTGGGCTCTTACTCAAGGAAACAATCTCAAAACAAACCTGCAGTATGGATTTTTAGATAGACGGTTCTCTCTTGTGATCTGGGGAAGATCGATTCCAGTATACTGAATGGTTGCCAAACTCTACAAAAGCTGAAGTCCCTGATTTTTTTAAAAAAGGTATATTTTCATGTAATTTATATATTTCTATATATTCTAGATCTTGTTACTTAATACAATATGAATGCTATACACATAATTGTTATACTATATTATTTAAGGAATAATGATGAGATGCAAGTCTGTACAGATACTATTTTTTTTTGCTGTATTTTCAGACTGTGGTAGTTAAATTTAAGGACCCAGAACATATGGACTTGGATGGGTTACCTGACTTATAGTCTGACCACAAGACAGCTTGAATGCACATGAAGTTTCATTATCTATGAAAATTTGACCATAATTCATTAGGGTAGTTTTTAAATACTTCATATATTTTAGTCAAATTTAATTTAATTCATGTATAACTAATTACTTAGAGAAATAAGTTCATCTCATCAATCACATAAAATTAAGAAGCGCAAGGCATATTTTTGTGACCCCAAAGTAAAGTGACTAAACATGTGGATTGGCCTAGAATTTCCCCATCTTAACACTGAAAGTTCAGTGGACCAGGAGACCCTTAGTCCCTGGTAAACAGTTTGATGTCTGCTTGCCACAAACAACTTACCAGCCTCTAGACACAGAATTTTGTGTGTCAGGCCCAGGTGGTGGGTGTAGTTTTCAAGAATAAAATGTTATTATTTCTGAAGTTCTAAGTAGACTTCTTTTAGTCAAATGGGGGAAGATTTCATGAACCAGATCTTTGAATTGGGAATTTGAAAATTTTGTTAATATTTCTTAAGGAGATGTAAAATCCTAACTCTGAAACAGCGTAAATTCTGATGGACGAAACACCTGCACAGATCTGCAGAGCACGCGGGAGTCATGTGGACCAAGTGCTCTTGGCTCTTGTGTGTCGGCATGAGGGACAGGGGACAGAGCAAACAGTCCCTGACAGCTTCCTTCATGCCACAGCAGCCAGGAGCCAGGATTTTAGATTTCCGTGTCAGGTCTGTTGTTAATTCCCTTAGCAGTCCTTGGCATCACAGCCAAATATCATTGTAACCTCTCAATTTGTCAACTATGGATAATTCTTAGCTATCTTGTAGTGTTGTTGTGGGAATTGATTAATATTTATGAACACATTTAACAGGAAAAGTGCAGCATAAATATTACTGCATGACTTGAGAAATTGTTTCCTACATAATATTATGCATAAAGGGAAAAAGCTATGGACTGTAGTGTCTTCTTGGAACAGTTTTAAAATGGCAATCAGTCATCTGCTGATAACCCTTTCATCTTTAATAAGTTTGGTGCTCTTATAATTTAATATGCTCAACAATGATTTCTGCTAAATTTAATTTTTATTGTTATGTACTGAGACATTTTGCTTCCTGTTAAGTTCAATGCATCACTTTATTCCCAGTTAAAATTTATATATCATTGACTATGATTTTCCTGCATTGAAATTTGTTCAGTGTACCAAGGACATTTAATATTACTTAAGAATAATTTTTGCCATCCATTGCTTAAGCAAGTAGATACTTTTCTAATCAAATTTATTTTATATAAAATTTCTGTTACGTCAAATTTCTGTTATATGAATGCTTGTTCCATTGAATTTGTAAGTATAAAATTAGTACATGTGCCTGGAAGAAAATGGGATTTGGGGTAAAGTAAAATTATGTTTAAACATTTGGTTAGGTTTCTGAATTGAGCAAAATGGAGGAATAATACCTTTCTCATAAAATACATAACATATTAAAATTAATATTTTTTTGTACTGGGGATTGAGCTCATGACCCCTCACTTGCCAGGCAGGCACTTGAACTGCTGAGCTAAATCCTTGGTACTTGTTTTTTTTGTGTGTGTGTGCCAGGGATTGAACTCACAACCTCATACTTACCAGGTGGGTGCTTATGCCACTGAGCTAAACCCCTAGCTGTAAAAATTAATCTTGAAAATATTCATAAAGCTAATTTTGCAATTAGCAAAAGGTAAATACACTAAATGCTAAAAGATAGCTTGGCAAGAAGGTAGCAGTTATTTTAATGGTTTAGTATTTAGCAATTTATTTCAGGATCATGGTTAAATTTGGTGTTTTCTTTCTTTTCTCCTCTTGCTCTTCTTCTTCATCTACTTCTCTTATTACTTCTTTTTGAAGTCTGAGGGTTTAATACAGAGCACTGCAGATGAATGCTGTCTCAGAAATCAAGAAGATCCTATCCTTTGCGGGCTCACATATTTGCTTTGACAAGAAAGCCCAGAGTTCCCTGCTCAAAAAAGGCTACCTACAAAATTAATCCCCCAGGATTCTTTTCACAGTGCTCAGCCATCCAGAAACTCACAGGCCTCTCCAGTTACAATCCCAGGGAGTTTGGCTCTGGCTGTCACCCTTGGGAGACCTTGGCATCACACACGTGGTGCTAGTGAAACAGAGATGCAGAGTGCAAGAGCCATGGGGCCAGGGAAGCTTCCAGTCAAATTTCACAGGAATACCTAGGAATCCAGACTGTGTGCCCTGAGGAGGCAGCACACAAAGCTGTGAGAGGGAAGCTAAAGGCACCCCAGGGAAACCCCAGGAAGTTGGAAACGCCAGAAATGTAGAATGTCTGTGGAAAGCCACAGGCAGTGAGCAGAGCCAATCCAATAGAGAGGCCATGATATTACCAGCTGTGATGCAGCTGTGTGCAAGCCTTTGGAGCTCTCATTTTGCCATGAGCACTGGACGCAGAGCTATAGGATGTAACGTTTGCCTTGCTGCAGTGTGGCTGTGTAGGTCAGCAGTGTTTACACTTTCTTTTTGATTTTTACAGGGGTCACCGCTAAGGGTTTGCCTTGAATATCAAAGGAGACTTTGGACTTGGACTCTTCTTTAATGATGCAACTGTTGAAAACTTTGGGGACTATTAGAGGTAGTAGATTAAATACACTTTACATAAAGTGATAGACGCGAGTCTTTTGAAGGCCAGGAATACAAGTTATGGTTTAGCTCTGGAGTGTCCCTCAAAAGCTGCATGTGGTTGAAATGTCATTGGATCCTGGGGTATTAAAGGAGCCCAGTGATGAGTTTATAGCTGATTTGCTGTTAGGACATATGGTATGTGTAGAGGCAGGTCACTGGGGTGTGACCTGGGAAAGTTTCTCTCCTTCCCATCATCTCCTGCTTTATGCTGCTGGCTTACCTTGATATGAGTAGCTTTCCTCCATCTAGGCTTATCCACCATGTGTTTCTGCCTTGGAGCCAGCTGGATGTGGGCTGAAAATGTCAGCCAAAGCCAGTTCCTTCTCTTTCAAATTGTGGTGGTTGGGTACATTGTCTAAGTGATGAGAAAAAGTAACTAAGATGATGTCTACAAAAATCAGGTTACCCAGAAATGATCAGATGTATACATTTTATTAAATATATAATATATATTGTAGTCAGTCAACTTCCCAGAAGGGTGATTTTTCTTAAACATGAGGTCAAATTATTAATTCTCAGTAACTGGTATGACTGACTGAGCCAGTGAGATATTTTCTAGGGTCCAAAGCAGAGAACAGGTAATTGTTGAGTGAAGAGAGAACCTGAGAAAAGAAATTATAATTACTATGTGGATGGTACTCTGGTCATAATATATCCTAAAGGAAGATCCTTTTGCATTCTACCAAAATTCTGAAATAACATCTGGTAATTAAAGTCAGATTTTAGAAGATACACACTGATACACTGCATTTATGCCACTCTTTCAATATTTTTATCAGTCACATACAAACCTTTCTACAATTACATATAAACTTCCTCATGACTAACATATTTTCTTAGACTCCGTTTCAAAGGACTACTTACTTTTACAAAAACCACCCTAATTCTTTTGCTGAGATTTAGAAATACACTAATTTTATGATTTACTAATTATAGATGCCTCTGTCTCCACTTACCACAGAAATCTAAACTTATCTAGGTTATCAGTCAATGTAGACTTCCAGAATTGTTTCAGAAAGTAATGAGAACAATGGGATAAGTATGTTCAAAGAGAGTGGAAATATTTTGGGGGGATTATGGTAATGTGTTTTTTCTTTCTTTCTGTTTTTGTACTAGAAACTGAAACTCAGCACCTTGTGCTTGCCAGGCAGGCTGAGCTACATCTCCAACTCAGTGATATTTTTTACTGCAATAAACTTTAAAAAACTATTTCAACATTCACCATATTTTTATCACACCTTATATGTGCCATTATTCCATGTGAATGCAAAATATTATATATGAATGCAAAAATAAATTTTTTGAGATGAAGTCTTGCTGTGCAGTGCAGGCTGGATTTGAAATCACTACATAGTCCAGGCTGGCCGTGACCTGATGATTATCACCCAGCCTGAACCTCCCAAATATTAGAATACAGGCATGTGCCACCATAGCTGGAAGTGAAAAAATAGTTTTAAAAAATTATTTTATTTTATTTTATCTTTTTTTTAATTTAAAAGATAATAAAACAAAAGGGGGCAGTACAGAGCAGATCAGAACAGGACAACATAGGCAACACAGTACTTTACATTAAGTCAACTGGACATCAACAGTAGCTAACACCATATTTCTTACTCTGCTATAGTTGAGCATAGTTTCAATTACAATAATATCAAACATAACACAATAGTATAAAGTCATGCATATAGTGAAAGAATTCCAGGGCTTTCTGAACCGAATAACAGAAAATGATCAATGGGTATTATAATATCTCATTTTTGATAAAAAAGAAAAAAATTTGTTTGAACTATCACACATATTCAAATTC
>PVJX010043998.1:0-13395 GCA_004027295.1 Dolichotis patagonum
TCAAGAAAGCAAGTACAACAGCTCAGCACAGTTTGAAGCGAAATTGTAAATAAACACATCAAGCCTTATCTTAAGACTGTCTCCAGCTGCTCTGATCCTTCAGAGAGGCTGGTGAAGTGAATAATTAATGGTACATTAGGGGGCAGGAATCAATAAAAGGCTCAAGGACTCTTCACCTTGCCTTCACGGTTCAAATGCAATCCAGACATATCCTGGTGAAAATGGGTTGCCATCTGTCCGGTGGCTTTCAGTGCTGGGCTTTGCTCTTAGGACAGCACTGTTGTCTCAGACATCAAACAACAACTGCCCTCTGTGGACAGATGCTGAATTACCTGCAAGAGTGACAGTGCCCCCTACCTCCTGGAGGTGTGAAAGGTGACTGTACTCCCATGAGCCCTTGCAGTCAGGAGAGTTAGCAGCCCAGAATTCTAGCTACAGCCCTTATATTTGAGTTGGCTTCCATTTTTTAAAAAAACATCGTGGTCACCATCAAAATGTTCCATGTCCCACTTTTATGCATACACCCAATTCATGCTTGCAAACATCTCTCTGGGAGGAGTCATCCAGACCTTAGTTCTTGCACTCCTACAAACAGAAAAAAGTGAGCATAGGCATTCGCAGTAGATTCTGTTAGGTGTTTATTAAAGATGCCTCCCAGATAGGAGAGTGTCACAGATTAGCCAGATGTGGAAGACAGTCCCTCTGGCATCTGTCCAGATGAGGCTTTATCTCTAACAAGATGTTACTACCTTAATCTTATCAAATGAGACAAAGAGCCTTAGTGGGAAATATTCTCTGGTGACTTCATGAATATAACTTACTTGCTCTAAAGTTTTCCTCCATTTGTCAATGTGCCATCCAATGAATTTTAACCCAATGAGCCAGGCAGATATTGCCAGGCTTGCAATGCTTATTGCAAGCATTCTTTCCTCACAACAGCCAATGTCAGGCTGAGTCCCTCATCCCCTCAAAAATCTTTCATTCTTCTCCTTCTTGCACGTATCGAATCCAGCCTGTCATCAGATTCCACCGGCTCCATCTCAGAATTGGTGCTGACAAGTTCTGACCACGTCAACCGTGACCATGCTGGGGTTCAGCCCCTCATCCTTGCTCATTTTCAGAGAAGTTCAGACTGCGTGGTAAGGTGGTAGAGCCCCACTTTCTGATCCACCAGACCTATTAATTCCGGTCTCACTTTAGTATTCTTCTGCCTCCAACAAAAGTCAGCAGCTTCCTTTAAAGGACAGGAACATTCTCCGGAAGACATTTCCAAAGACATATTCTTAAAAAATGGAATCCACCTTTTCTATTGACTCCAAGATGGTTCATAGCAAGACATGAAAGGTCTTACTGTGGTGATTGACTAAGTGGAACTTGGCATATTCATAAAAGCAGGAGGAAGAAAACACTGTAATGGAGACTTAAATGGTTCCCTCCACATGATGCATTTTCATTCAGTAAAAACCTGTGTAACCTTGTTGTGTTCCAAGACTACAGTTTTCTGTCTTCTAATGGTTTAACATTACTTTAAGAATTCTTCCTTTCACTACAGTACACTGTGTGAAGAATAAACAATGATCTAATGCATTTGGGGGATAGGTAGGGAGCCAGTCTTGATCACTTAAGGCTCAGTGAAGGGAAAGAAGAGGGAATTTTTTCCGTAGACCACAAACACCACTGTAAATACACTTAAAGTTAAATGCAAAAAAGGAAAAAAAGAACTTGTGACATACTCATATCATCATGGTCACATGTCTTGAAAGGAGATACTCCCATCATGCTTTTCAGGGGGATGTTTAATTTAGAGACTTTACTGACAGAAATAAAAGAAGCCAAACCAATACTCCTTTTCCTGAAATACACTGTTGTTCGTGTGTGTATGTGTGTGTATGTGTGTGTGTGTGTGTCCTGGTCTGTGATTATTTCTGATGGTTACTTCCTTTCATGTAGTTGTCCTTTTGAATATGTGGGGATGGTTTCTGTATGAAAATCTGTATTTTCTGAGAACCTAGAGGAGCCTGCCTCCCACAGAGTGATGGGGTTTCTCCTGGAACAGCTAGGTTTGTTCCTTCCCATGAGATACCATGTCAGTGCCATAATGGCCGTGCAATTTGCCAAAGGTGGTAAGTGACTTAATTTGTCACTTTGCCCACCATGGGCCTGGCCAGAGTCTTTCCATTATAGCAAGTCTCTGTGCCTGTTATTTTGTTACTTGTGATATTAGCTTTAAAAGATCCAGTGATAAAACATAAAGCAGCCTGTCTGGAAGTCCAAAGGTCCCTTTTCCTCTGCCAGAAGCACTGCTGAGGATTGTCAAAAAATCCAAGTATTTTTCTACAAGGCTGAAATTATATGTCTACTAAAGGGTCAACGTATTTTTGTATCAGAATTCATGCAAGTTGTACCTGAGTAGGAGCTAGAACAACCTTTCCTCTTCCTGTGCTTGCTCTCTGCTCTCTGATATGTGATGATCTGAAGGAGAGAAAGGTAGGCAGTGGGATGGGGGAGAAATGCTCTCATTGGGACTTAAGAAAGAGGAGCTGGAAGATCTGCTCTCACTGTGTGAATTTGACCCTCCTACTCTGTGCTCCTGAGCTGGTGACTTTAACTTTCTGCTCCTCAACTTTCTCATCTCTAACATGGAAACTCTCAGGTCAGCCTTTAATTAACTATGTACCTGGCGTGACCAAAATGTATGGTGAATCTTTAAATACAAGTGAAAACATCTTATTTCAGTAAAAGACACATTGCCATCCAGTCCCCTTAAAATCCCTTTCCTCCTACTTTGGCCGCACTTTTTCCATTGCTCTTCTCACTCTCCAAAGCAGTTCTAGAAGTCCTCTTTCTTGAGTGACAAAAATATGATATATACTGCTACCATCCTCCATAGTAAGACAGGCTTGTAAAGACACGAGGGCACCCGCATCTACTGGAACGACTACCGTGTGAGTTTAGACTCTTCCTAAATCAAAGTGATCATGAAAGGTTAATGTTTCTAGTTCATTCAAGGGCACTGAGGCAGCCGTCATCACAGGGTGACTAAAGGCATTCATGACAGAGTCCTTGTAGAACTGCTTCAGAAAGTGCCAGGAACAAAGGAATAATTAGGCTCAAAGCAAGGGACAGTATTTTGAGAGGCATGAACGGTAGTATCTTTTACTGTAATTTACAATTCACAATTTACAAGTTTATTATTTAAGGTTCACTGTATCTATTCACCCCTCATACAACCATTAATAAAATTAGAAATAGACCAAGTTCACGTAAACTTATGCTAACGCCACCATAGCTTTTCAAATTCTTTTGGTTAGGCGTTGGCGATACATGACCCTTAGTTCAAATTTGTCCTACTGACTATTTCTGTAAATAAAGTTTTATTGGAATAGAGCCATAGGTTAAAATATGTAAGGGTTGTAGCAACCATTCATATACTTGGTGCTTTATGCAAGTTAATCTCTTTTGACTTTCCTACTTTAACAGAGACTATTTTCATGGTGAAAGACAGTGAATGTGTCATTTTGGTAATGGTATCCACCAACTTGGTATGGCAAATACTCAAAATGGGCCCTACCTTTTAAAAAAATGTAAAGCAAACAGTATTAATGCTTTTGCAAGCATTATTTCCTCACATATTGTTTTCATGCATTATGTTATTTCATGTTCTATCCTATTTCATAAACTGGTTGGTATTGTTGTGTATTATTATGATCACATTCAACACACAAGAAAAAAATGAATGAAATAGGGAAACAATGGAATACTAAGTGCTGTTTAAGTTTCTTAAATGTTGGAATTTCTTTAGGATAGAAGATAATTTTTTCATGGTACTGAGGATTGAATGTGAGGACCTCAGATGGAGCTACCTCTGTAGCCCCTTTTATTTTTGGAACCAGGGTATTGCTAAGTTGCCTGGGCTTGAGCTGCGATCCTCTTGCCTCCACCTTCCAGAGTGCTAGAATTTCAGGTGTGCACCCAGGTAGGAGATGATTGTCAGGAGTTGGTTGTAGGATATCTGGAAAATCCCTGTGACTACTAATTGTCAGGAAAGATATTCATGTGCACCCCTGGGAACATGAATGACTGATAGTCACACATTTTAGTTTTCCTTACGTTTTTGACTGATGAGTCACTTGTGAACTAGCTTCTCTCTCCCAAAGGTCTGTAGCTCCCTCTTGTACATTAGTCATTGAGTCCTACAGCAAAGCAGGAAGGATTGCTTTGAGTCTTCTGTTTTACACTTGGGACAGCACCCCCTTAATTTTGCAGGTCAATTTTCTGATCTTATTATGACTTAGCCATTGTGACTGTAAGTATCTTACAAGTCGAGCATCACATTTATAAGGAGCCTGTCATCCACTCATCCTATATTTACTGAGCACTTACTGTGTGCTAGGTACTTTTCTGGAATCTCAAGATACATAAGTGAAATAAGTACAAAAATTATCCCCCTTACAGAATTTCTATTTTTCATAAGTGGAGGCAGGCAGAAAATAAAGTATAGCTGTTTCTCAGTTTCCCTGCAAGAATACATTTAGCACCCCAAGATACCAAAATCCAAGGGTACTCAAGTTTCTTTTCTGTGTTCATGTAACTCACAATCCTCCAATTTATATTTCCTGTCATCCCTTAATCACCTGTGATGGCTAACACAATGGAAAAAATATGTAGATGGTTGCTAGCTTGTCTTGCTCAGGAAATAAAGACATGGGGAAAATGTCTATACTTGGTCAATATATATAATCTCTTTTTCAAATACAGTAATACCTCGGTTCACAAATGCTTCTCTTTGCAATCAGTTTGATTCGCAAATGAAAATGTGTTTGGTAAAATATTGCTTCCCTTCAGAAACTCTACATTTATTGACAAACGTGACTACGACCATCTTCCCCCCCTACAAACACAAACACACCCGTTTCCCCCAAAACTGTAAAACAAATTAAATTCCTAAACCGAGGTATCACTGTGTATTCATCTGTGGTCAACCTTTTGACTTGGTAATTTAATAGGGAGGAAGAGATTGGAAATATCCTTGCAATGGAATTACACCACCTTGGCATTATAAATATGTAGTTGAATATGCCTTAGATTTGAAAAATTGTAAAGCAAATATTATTTTACAAATATTTTCAAATATTACAAATAGTATTTCATTATATATTTTACAAACATCCTAAAATTATTTTACGAAGTCTGACAGACTTACTGACGGAGAAAATTATTATGAATCTTTTTTAAGAAGTCAGGAAAATTGTGTTAGCTTGTCCTTTACTATAGCAAGTAACTGAAATAACTTATGAAGAGAGAAGATTTATTTTGGATCATAGTTGTGGAGATTTCTGCCCATGACCCTGTGGGCCTATAATGAGGTAGCATGTCATGGTGGTAGCATGTGGCAGAAGGAACCAAGTAACTCCTCCCAGACCTGTGGAATGAAGGGGAAGGAGGCAGTCTGGCTTTTTAGTATCTTCTTTGAGGCCACGCCCCCATGACCTCACTTCCTATTCCCAAGCCCCGCCTCTTAAAGTCTCCCTGCTTCCTAGTAGCGCAGGCTGAGAATTAAGTGTTCATGATATGAGGCTATTTCAGATTCAAGTCTAGTAGAAAGGAGAAAGCATGTAGCTATTTTAAATAGCATGCCCTTTGGTAGACGTGATTTGGATGGAAGCACCCATTGGGCAGACATCTATGCAACAGCATTCAGGCAGAGCCAATGGGAAGTCCTCTGTACCAACGGGGATTTTCTCTCCAGAAAAAGAGCATGGAAAGGGATGTGAACCGTAAAACAGCTTGGGGGCCTCACCTGAGGAAGACCTTCTGGGAGCTCAAGGGTTTGCTAGTGCTTTAGCTCTAAGGAAGATGAGAAGCCATTCGGACCTCCAGAGGACCACGTGCTGCTGTTTTCTACACTGTCATGGGAATGTGAATCAGTGTGACCGCTGTGGAAAGCAGCTTGAAGGGTCCTCCAAAAGCTAGTTAGAAATTGCATGGGGCTCAGGCATACCCTTCAGGATATCCTCCAGAAGGAGTTACAGACATCATATTGCAGTGGTATATGCATTCTCCTGTTTACAGCAGCATGACTCATTGTAGATAAACTTAGGAAGCAGCTATATGTCCATCAACAGATGACTTGATAAAGAAAAGGAAGTGTATATTTATAATGAAGGACTGCTCAGCCATAGAGAAGAAGAACATTTGGGTCAGCTGTAGGAAGATGGCTGCCCCTAGAGACCACAATGCTAAGTGAATTAAATCAGACGCTTAATCTTAACTGTCACATGGTGTCTCTCATCTTAGAAACTCAAAATATACGTAATTTAAAAAGCAAAATAAGGGGGCTGGGGATTTAGCTCAGTGGCTTAAGCGCCTGCCTGGCAAGCACAAGGTCATGAGTTCGATCTCTGGTACCAAAAAAAAAAAAAGCAAAATAAGGGACACAGTAGGAAACAGAGGTAGATATTGCAGAGAGCAAAAGAGAATCTAGAGATGGAGGGAGAGGGAAAGAGAAGGGGAAGAGAAAGTGATGAAAAGGCGATATTTATCTGGCATATCACCATCTTGTGATGTGTCTTCATATCACCAGTTCCCTAGGATGAATGTAATTTTTGTGTATTGCAAACATGCACCAATACATTTATTTTTCAAACTGAAAAAAATGAGAGAACAAATTCACGTGAGGAGAAACACAAACTCTGGAACACCCACGATTCCCTGTTTCTGTAACAATTCAGTGTATGACATCAACTTTATCCTGGCATATCTAGCGTGATGGCCAACTTTATATTTATGTAAAAACTAATATTTTATTGTTCCTCTTAATCTGGCTTCATTTGTTTATTCCATTAATTTCTGCTGAAATATTAACAAAAACTATAGCTTCTTTTGTCTGATTAAAAAGTGTCGTGTAGGCAGGATCGGTGTTCACAGTAACCAGGGAGAGATGTTAGTGGCTTTGGTCAGAGCAGTACAAGTGATAGGTAGCAGTTAAATTGCAGAGAGTTGGAAGCAGTGCTGATGTATCTGCTCGTGGGATGGAATCTTTTGCAGGTGGTACATTCCCCTCAAAACTTGCTGAAGTCAGATTCCTGGTGTTGAGAGGTAGTGGGGTATTTGGGTGATAGTTGGATCAAGGAGATTCAGCCTCACAAAAGGACTCTCATAGTTCTCACAATTATATAGTGACAATATGTTTCTCTTGATTCTTCTCTCTCCTGTATTCTTTTCTATTTTCACCTATGTGCCTTTAGTTTCCTCACTGTCCTGTGATACTGCACAGAGCCATGCTCCTGGACCTCCAGAAACATGAGTCAAAAGAAAGCTTTTTTCTTTATAAAGCACTCAGCCTTGGATATTTTGGTGCAGTAGCAGAAAGTAGAGAAAGGCAACACCTGTGAGAGCAAAGTTAATGTATAACTTTAAATCTGGGGGCCGGAGCAAGTGAAAGGAGGGATTTGTATTTCCTGAGAGGAGGGTGTTTGTTTACAGTGGGTTGTGCTTGTAAGGGGAAGTGGCAGGGTCAAGATTTTGCTTATGGCGTTTTGATTTTCTAGAACCTCCAAGTGGAGCTGGGTGGAAGGCATTTGAAATGTGGCCAAATGGGGGAACATTTTTCAAAGACAAGAAAGTGTCAATATTGGTGATCCAAGAGGACTTACCAGTTATACATTCCTGGGCTCCACTCACAGGAAATGAGCAGAATTTATTCTACATCATGGGCACCCCTAGAAGGTTCTTAATGTGGATTGCTGAAGAACCACTTGATTACCAGTATTGTGTTGTACAGAGCTTTAAATTTCCTCATGGGCTAAACTTCATTATTTTTAATAATGAAATAAATAACTGAATCTCCAGACATGACCTTTCACAGAGAAAAACAAGAGACTTTTAAACATGATTCATGTTGTAGTCACTCCAAAAGTGTATGGAGATTTGTAGGATGACATGTCCAACACACGATCTGGTTCTTAACAGCTGAGAAAGTTTGGATTTCTGAGACAAATCAGAAATGAAAAAAAAAAATCCTCCCTAATAGATGTTAGTCATAAGTCACCCAATTCATAACGTGCATAAAAGTGCTGAGCATTTTTACTTTATTTGTTCTTTGGATTTTTTTTTCCTTATCTATATTTGTTGCTTTTAGCTCATACGAGGATCAAAAACTACGTGGCCACTAGAAAGAAAAGAATTACTTGTGGTACCTCGATTTTATTTCTCCAAGGCGATCCTACTTCACTTACTCTATTTAATGCTAACAATTTTAGTGTCTAAGAGAAATGTATCCACTCCAATCCAATGAAAATTTGGTTGGGTTAGGGTGATGTCGGGATGCTGACAAGGATTTTTCTACATTAAGAAATTCGGATGAAGCAAATTCATCTTGTCATTTTGGTGATTGTATTTTATTTGTAGGCTTGGCCTGGGGAATTTTTTAGTGTTTATTTTCATCCATTGGGGGCTAGCAAGAAAGCAATGCTTCCTGCCTAGCCCACAGTGTCATAGCATGGACAGTGATATCATTTTGTTGTCCTCATTGGTGGCTGGTTGAGATGTTTCTTTTGCCCTGGGCTTTCAGATCCATCTGCACCGCCAGCCCCAGCTAACCTTCGGCTTGCAAACTCCACCATCAACAATGATGGGAGTGTGACGGTGACTATTGTTTGGGATTTCCCCAAGGAGCCAGACATTCCTGTGCATCACTACAAAGTGTTCTGGAGCTGGCCGGTCAGCGGCAAGTCACTTGTCCCCATGAAAAAGAAGCGGAGAAAGACCACTGATGGGGTAAGTAGGCATGAGAGGGAAGAGTCGCCTCTCCTTGGAGGGTGCCCATGCTGAAGGCATCTGGTCTGACCCGTGATCTCCGCTGAGCTCAGGATGGATAACTATGGAACCCTGGCCTTTCATTCTTTTTCTCTTTGGCATCGAGTCCACAAATTCAAAGGTTTTGCTTTGCCAACCTTGTGTTCCTGCCCCAAGCAAAGGGGCTGGCGTAGCAAGGAAGATGACCTCTGAAACTGAGCTGAAATAAGCCTTTTCTAAGTTGATCACCTTGGGGATTCCTTAGGGCTGTGGAAAGCTGGCTGACACACACAGACCAACTCATTTCTCTTGCATATTTCAGGCAGAAGCAGTTGAAATGAGTCCCTTGACCTATTCTTCCCCAAATGGCAGTCCCAACTTTAACTTCAGAAATCAAAGGAACACTTTAAATGACCTCCATTTTACCTCTGTAGATACAGAAAATGAGATAACATGAAGTGACCTTTCTATTTTGGGTTATTTTCCTTAAAGAGAAACTCTTAAGTGGCATTCATGGCTTTTCAGTTGCAAGGTGTTTCTGTCTGTGACCTAATCAGTGAGAAGAAAGCTTAGAAAGTACATTTTTGACACTGCATTCTTCACATCGATTAAATGAATCCGAAGTGGTTTATTTTCCAGATGCCGAGAGATAAAAATCTGCATTGAACCATTTTCTGCAATGAGGTTTCTAGGAGAGAGAGCATCTTGAATCATAGGAGATATTCAGCACATTGAGAGGTCATTCTATTTCCCTTTAGCATACTTTCCTTTTTTGCTGTTATAAAATTTGCATAAATGCCATCCCTCTACATTTAGAAACTGAAATTCTACACATCAATACATGTGTGAAACTATTTTTGAAGTCACTGCACTAAATAGTCTACTATTTGTGCTATTTAGAATTATGTTTAAAGGTTCATGTAATGTTTAGCTATTATGTTATTTTCATTGTAATCTTCCTACAGTTTCATCTTTTGTGTCAAAAAACTTGCCACAAATAATCATTAGTAGTACATGCTCATCTCTAGAAGGAGGTAAAGCTCCATCATTGGGAATCACTGGTATCTATAAAGTGACAGATGAAATGCTAGGGACCCCTCTACGCCCTGCCCCATCACATGCCCTGAACAACCAAATATCATCAAACATACAGTGGAGAAATTGCAATGTATTTGTAGCTTAGGCTACTGTTAATTATACTTGTAATTATTCATTTATGTATCAGCCCAGAGCAGCCTAAATTATGGGTCATGATCTCATGAGCTACCTGTGTTTCTGGATGCCAAAGAGACAGATTACCTGTTTTGTGAATCATTGCAGTTTTTAGTAAGTCAATTAATAAACTTCATGGAAAAGCCAAAACATTGTTTTAAAATCATTTTCCTAATGCAATGATTTCTTCCTCTAGGATGGCATGGAAATGAGTAGTCCTCACCTCCTCCCTTGCTAGATCAATTATACTTCTGTGCCATCTGTCATAAATTTTCTGTAAATAAATCTTTACTGAAAGTTATGAGAATCAGGATGAGTCTTGTAACTTGAAAGAACACTTCCACAATTTTCTGGTGCTGTTATTGTTAATATCAAGCATTAGAGTTCAGGATAGAGCTTATCATAAGAGCCCTTGCTTCATTTGTTCAAGATCACGTGTTAATCCAAGTACCACAAAAATAAAATTGCAAGACGACTGGGACGCAGTTCTGTGATGGAGGCCTGCCTAGCAGGGTGCAGACTTGGGCTCAGTCCCCAGCACTGCAAATGAAACAAGAAGGGAAAGGGAAAGGGAAAGGGAAAGGGAAAGGGAAAGGGAAAGGGGAAGGGAAGGAAAGAAAAGGAAAGGAAAGGAAAAGGAAGGAAAGGAAAGGAAAGGAAAGGAAAGGAAAGGAAAAGAAAGGAAAAAGAAGAATCAAACTGGCATCCAGTTTTGTGTATGTGAACCTAGTATTAAATTTTAAAAATTACAATTCTTCCAGTATCTTGAGGCTAGAAAAGAGTTTTTAAATGACTATGAAAGGAAGTGCTACATTCAAGTGAACACACAGGAATATGTAAGCAGACACAAGCTGACACATGGATCTTACAATTCTGAATCCAGTACTTTTTTCTGGGCCTGGAGCTGTATGAAGTGCAGTAGGGTGCCTTCAAAGATCTTCTAATCATAATTAAGGTAAACATAGGTTGTGATGGGGCCCTAATGGAGCATTGTGTGATCAAAATGGAAATTATGAGCTAATGATGTGGCTTTATAAAGTCAGAATGGGGGAAGAGTGAGATCCTAATGGGGGCATCATAATGGCACAGCAGAGAATCGTGATGTCATAATGGGATATTTGATATCACAATAGGGAATTTGGAGGTCATAGTGGGGCATAGTGACAGCATAAAGGAATGACATGATACCATAATAAGGACACTGAGATGATAACGAGGGCAATGTGAGATCATAATGGGGAATTGTGAAGTAACAGTGAAAAGTAAGTCATCATGGGGTGCAGTGGTGTCACAATAGGGCACTGTGATGTCACAGTGGAGTGTTGTTCTGTCACAATGATGCATCTACTGTTATCACTGGAGAACTGTGATGTCACAAAGGTTTATTGTGATGCTGTAATGGATGATTATGATATCATCATGGGGAATTCTTAAGTCATATGGAGAACTATGATGTCACGATGGGGTGTTGTGATACCACAATAGGATGTGTGAAGTCACAATAAGGCATGATGATGTCACAATGGGATATTTTTGATGCCATATTTGGTACGGTGATATCGTAATGAGCAACTGTGTTGTCACAGTGGGGAATTGTGGTATCATAAAGGTTGATTGTGGTGCTCTAATGAGGGCAATGTGAGGTTATAATAGGGTAATTGTGGTATCACACTGGAAATGATGATGTCACAATGGGCCACGCTAGTGTCACAACAGGGCACCTTGAGGTCACAGTGAAGCATTATCCTGTGAAAAAGGGGAATTGTGGTGTTATAATTGGGACTGTGATGTCATAATGGGCACTTGTGTCACAGTGGGCAGTTATGATGTTACAAAAGAAAACTGTAATATCAATGGGGAATTGTCTGGCCATAATGGGGAATTGACATGTCACGATGAGGGTATCATGATGTCAAAATAGGGCAGGGTGGTGTCACAATGGAGTATTGTAATGCCATAATGTGGAACTATGATGTCATAACATGTAACTGTGATGTCACAGTTGAGAATTGTGATGTCATAAAGGTTAATTGTGCTGCTATAATTAGGCAACATGAGCTCATAATTGGGGAGTTGTTTTGTTATAATGGGAAATTGTGATGTTCCAACTGGGCATCATGAGGTCACAATATGGCATTATGGGGTGACAATACAACATTGTGATATCACAGTGGGGCACTGTGTTGTCACAATGGGTCTTGGTGATATCACAATGGGCAATTGTGATGTCACAGTGGGCAATCATGATGTCAGAAAGGAAAATTGTAATGTCATAATGCGAGTTGCAAGGTCACAATAGAACACATGTCACAATATGGCATTATGATGTCACAAAGGCATAGCATGATGCCATAATGTGATACCATGATGTCATAGCCATCATTGTGATATCACAATTGGCAACTGTGATGTTGTAAGATAATTTAAATGTCATTATGAGAATTGTGAGGTCTTAATTGTGAATTGTGATGTCACATTGGCAGATATGAGATCACAATAGGGTGTTATGATGTCACAGTAGGACATGGTGATATCACAGCAGGAATAGGAAAAGAAAGGAAAGGAAGGAAAAGGAAAGAAATATCAAACTGGCATCTGGTTTTGTGTGTATGAACCTAGTATTAAAAGAAATAGATTTTAAAAATTACAGTTCTTCCAATATCTTGAGACTGGAAAAGAGTTCTTAAATGCCTGAAAAAGCAAATGTTACATTCAAGTGAAGGCATTTGTTAGCAGAAACAAGTTGAAACATAAATCTTAGAGCTCTGAATCCAGTACTTTTTCTGGGCCTGGAACTGTATGAAGTGCAGTAGAGTGCCTTTGAAGATCCTCTAATCATAATTAAGGTAAACATAGATTGTGATGGGGCCCTAATGGAGCATTATGTGATCAAAATGGAAATTATGAGCTAATGATGTGGCTTTATAAAGTCAGAATGGGGGAAGAGTGAGATCCCAATGGGGGCATCCTGATGGCACAGCAGAGAATTGTGATGTCATAATGACATATTTGATATCACAGTCAGGAATTTTGAAGTCACAGTGGGGCACAGTGACAGCATAAAGGAACAAAGTGATGTCATAATGGGGGCATTGTGAGATCATAATGAGGGCAATGTAAGATCACTATAAGGAATTATGAAGTAACAGTGAAAATTATGATGTCATAATGGGGTACTGAGGCATCACGATAGGACACTGTGTTGTCACAGTGGAGCATTGTCATGTCACAATGATGTATCTAATGTTATCTGTGATGTCATAAAGGTTTACTATGATGTCTTCATGGATGATTGTGGTGTTATGATGGAATTACATGGTCATAACAGAACTGTGATGTCATGATGGGGTGTCGTGATACCACAATAGAACGTGTGAAGTCACAATA
>PVJX010043999.1:0-13355 GCA_004027295.1 Dolichotis patagonum
GCATTTGAGCTGTCTCTCTCAGAGAGGGTCTCTCTCCTGCTACCTACCAGTCTGCCATCTTGTCTTCTCCCTCTTTCAGTTTCTTACACTAGGGAGACAATACATTATTTATACAACACATGATCTTGTTTTATACTCCTTTAAATACTGTGTAATAGAGACTATCATCCCATTTTACAAATGAGGAAACAGAGGCTTAGAGACATTCACATATCTGGTACATAGTGGGAAGTCAGAATTTGAGCAAGTTCCAAAGCTTGTGGCCTCTGGTTCAGTTATACACAGATCACCTCTTCGGCCTTTTCCTTAGACCAGCATTAGCCAAAGCTGCTATGCCAGCTGTTGCTTGTAGACATATGACTGACTTGTTTTCCTACTGCTGAGTGTGTTTCACATGTCATTAGTCACCTCATTATTATTACTATATTTTCATCATCATCAATTAACACTTGTTGAAAACTTTCATGGTGCCAGCTGTTTTAATTCCCTATGTGCAATTTCTTTTTTTTTTCCCCTAGGTGTAATTTCTGCCTGCATATTCTTTCTTTAAATTTCCAGGAATACTGGTTTTCCTTTTAAAAATATAACAGACCATAAGTAGGTGCTGAAAGTTGGGAGACAAAAATAAGCAAAATGAAACATTTTGTTCACGTATGCACCATGGCAAAATCTAAACAATTGATGTCCTGCTTTTACACTTCAACGATCCAGATAAATCCTTTCAGCAAGAATAAAAATAAATCCAAAGGAACTTAATCTGTGGGTTTATTGTTTTTCAGTGTTCAATTCCAGTGTTTTTATTCTTTTCTGACTTCTTTATACTTTTAAAATGCAAATACTTCTGGGAATTGAGAATTTTGCAGCCTAAACTTCAAATCATGGATATTTACATCAGCCAGTAAATGTAAAGAAAATCAGGTGTCAGTCTTGAATTTGAATTTTGGCTAATACATTTACTAAGCTGTCTCACTTTGAGAATGTCACCTACTTCACTGAGCATGTCACTCTTCCTATTAGTGGGCTAATGAACTCTTAAAGAAATTTTTATTTTAGAGATGCATACTGAATAAAATGATATGATGGCCGGGATTGGCTTCAAAATAGCCCAAATATAGGGAAGGTGAATAAGTATATAGCTGAAACATGACAATATGTTAAGGGCTGGAAACGTAGCTCAGTGGTAGAGTACTTGCCTAGCCTGTGCAAGGTCATGAGTTTAATCTCCAGTGCTGAAAAAAAAAAATCATGTGTTGGTAATTGTTGAAGCTGGGTGATAGATATACAAGAATTTGTTATACTCTCTACTTTTGTATGTCTGAAATTTTTCAATTAAAAGAATAAAAAATATATGTGAAAGTACCTTAACCTGGAATAATAGCTAGTGTTTACTACATATGTGCCAGACACCATGCAGAATATTCTCTCATTTAATAATCACAAAAGGCCAGGCATGGTGGAGAATATCTATAATCCAGCACTCTGAAGGCTAAAGCAGGAGGATTAACACTAGTTCAAGGCCAACCTGGCTACATAGTGAGTTCAAGATCAGCCTAAACTACTCGGCGAGACCCTGTCTCAAAACAAACAAACAAAACAATAACAATAATCACAACAGCTTCATGAATCGGATATTGTCATCCTCACTGTATAAATGAGGACACTCAAGGTCATAAAACTAGTGTCTTAGTTACTTTTCTCATTGCTGATACAAAATACCCAAAACCCAAAGTTAAAGGCAAAAAGATTTATTTTGGCTCACAGTTTGTGGAAGTTTCAGTGCATCAGCAGCAGACTCCAAGGCAGGGCAGCATGGCAGAGGGTCACCACAGAGCAGGTAGGAGGCAGCAGCAGTAAGCAACAAACAGCAAGCAGCAACCCTCTTTCAGTCCCTCATATCCTTCCAGGCTACCCATCCTTAGGGTGGGTGGCACTCACACCCACGGAGGGGTACCTTAATCCTAGTCAGAACTCTGCCAAATCAAATCAGCAGACAAATTTAGTAATCATACACTCTTGATCCCAGCATCACACACTCCAGATCCAGCCACACCCATGACTGCATGAAGCTTTGGGGAGACATCTAGACACAAGCCATAACAACTAGTAACTACTAACACCAGGATCCAAATTTTAGTTGGTCTCCAGGACTCAGCCTACATTGCTTCTCATCCAATAGCCACTTAAGTAACTGCCAATGTTAGCTACCGCTTTTTATATTCTGATGTACAAAGCATTATCCTAAGTGCCACCTCCGTTACCTCTACTTTGTTCTTTTCTTACTTTAGTTCCCCCTGCCAATCATTTGAAAGTATCTGTCTTAGAAATTGGAAAAATGAAATAATACCCCTGAAGCCATGAAGGAGTACTGATGTAAAGCTAGAGTTGGAAGAAAAATCAGTAAGGCACAAAGGGGAAAGAACAAACCTTTTGCAACTAGACTTCAGCATTCTACGGACCTCTCTTGAAAAGCTGATTAAATCTCTGGACTTCCTCCTGCAGAAAAAGCACACACATATATGAACACATATACATACCAACATTTTGCTTTGTTTTGTTTTTGTTTTGTTTTTTGAGACAGGTTCTCACTATGTAGTTCAGACTAGCCTTGAACTCACTATGTAGCTCAGGCTGGCCTCAAACTCACAGGGATCCTCCTACGACTAGGTTCTCTCCCAAAGAGCCATAGCCCTGTCTGGAGGGGTGTCAGGGTTTTTAAAGGGAAAACAGGAGAGGAAGTATAAAGATGGATTCAACGCGTACAATTGGAGGGTTAGGTGGCATCATAGGTTATACAAAGTTAGGAATGTCCTGCTACATTTTAAGTTACCTTGTAAGGTCATCAGTTACACACGGGCAGCAAAAGACCTTTACACAAAGGAAAGTGTTCTGTTATCTGGCCTGAACATGTCTGCTTGGTCTTGGCAGGCATCCTGGGCAAGCTTTTATTTATTTAAAATTTTTTAATTTTCTCCCTTTAGTATTTCAAGAGGCTGTGAATCCCTGAAAAGCCATAAATGAAGCCTCCAGCTAAAGTAGGAGAAGAGGGAGTATTCCAGGCAGAGATAATAGGGCCACTGGAAATATAAAAAAAGTGATCTGTTCAGTGGCCTGGTGCATGTAAGAAAATCGGTGAGATAAAGTGGCAAGTAGTCTATGGGGTGCATTGTTATGCTTTGTTCTCCCTGTAGGAATTTATCTTAAGCAAAAATTCATAGTCATTTCCAACACTATCCATATAAAATAATAATACCATTTGATACAGTAAACAAAACAAAACAAAACAAAAAAAACCCTAGAAACAACAGAAACTTGAATAACAGAAAACTAAAAAAGTGGATATTCCAAACTGCTAGAATAGTAAACGTGGTTATAAAGCACTGGCATAAACAAGTGTCTGTCTAGTTAGTCCCGCTACTCTCTGTCCTTCTCCTCTGCTTCAACCTCCTACTCCGCGGGTGGAAACGAGGCAGAATCACAATTCTTCCAGGGCACGTGAAAAGAGACCGGGCGAGGAAGACTAAAATGCACACACAAAAGCGAAGGAAACGGAGCCAAAAGTACAAGTGAAGCAGGAGAGAACGCCAGCGGACTTCAACCTCCGTGCTCACGCTACCGGACCAACTCCCCCACTGAGCAGAGAGGAGCCGCTCACCCACGGCACAGGCGAACGCTGCGGGGACTACAGCTCCCAGGATGCCATGCGTGTGTGCGTCTGCGCAGTGCGGTTGGAGCGACTGGTATCTCGCTGGTGAGGAGCTGGGCAGAAGAGGGAGGAGGTAGGTGGGAGTTCACAGTTCGGCCTAGCTGTCCTGGCCCAAGATTCCTTTACTCCTTGTAGTTCCAATTTGGTCTGATTTTCCAAGCTGGCCTGTGGAATTATTAGTAAAGAAAATAAAAAATGTTTCTAGGCTCCTGAGTTGCTCTGAGAAGGCTATTTGAATGCATTTCTTCAGGGTTTGATTGTTTGGTACTGCGAATCGAACTTAGGACCTTACACTTGCCAAGCAGGTACTATGCCAATGAGCCTATCCCCGGCCCTATGTTTGCTTGTTTGTTTGTTTGTTTGTTTTTTGAGACAGGGTCTCTCTCTCTAATCCAGGCTGGCCTTGAACTCAACTATGTAGCTGGGCTGGCCTCAAACTCAAAACAGTCCTCTTGCCTTAGCCTGCCAAATGCTGGGATTATAATTGTGTGCCATCACTCCCATCTTCTTCAGGAATTATTCTCAAAGGTAGTCTGGACTTTTGAAATGATAACTTTTAAATGTCTGTAAAAAAATCATCAGTGTTAAAAAAAAAAAAAAAAAAAAAGATGCCCCCCAGGTGAGAATAACAGATCTGTTGGAGATCTGTTTGGAGAACTTTTTATCTCTCCTAGTTGGAAGGGGATCTAGTTCAGAGACCTGACAGGTATATTGATTGATTGACTTTGCAGGTCTGGGACCAGTAGTCTGAGCATCTGTTTAGAGGATAACAATATGCAATATAGCAAATGTAGGGGATTTCCTTCTGCCTTATTTTTGAAATCCAATATTGTTCTCACTGTTTTGTTTTGTTCCGTTTTATTGTTTCATTTGCTTCAAAATTAAAAAAAAAAAAAATAACAGCTTTTCCCAGCCAAACCTACAGTGAACCACTGCCTAGGAACCCAGGCTTCACCTCTCAACCTCACACCCAGCAACGAACCCATAAGTGGACTAATCCAGTGGTGAGTATCACACCGCCATGATTCGGCCACTTCCCAAAAGCCCTGCCTGCCTGTAAGTGCATGAAGCTTTGGGTGGGAGGGACATCTGGGTATAAGCTGTAACATCTCCTGTTGATCTCTCTTTTGTCAGTTTAATTTAGAGGCTTCTCAGTATAAAACCAAAGACAGCAAAAGAAAAGTTTCATCCTCAACTCTTAGAAGCCCAGGCTTATAGGGAGGGGATGATCAGAGGGATGGATAATAGAAAACAGAAATCACTAGGGCCATCTGACGGTTGCCTACCACATTCTTTACATTTGTACAAGCTGTGCTTTTAAGTCTTTGAAACTAACACGTTAACACAAGAAATGGTTTCTCTTATAAAGTTACATAAAAGGAAAAGGCTATAAAAGTGAATATATGGCAGTATTTTAATTATATAAATAATATACATAAAGACAAATACTAGAGGGAGAGAACTGTCTAATAAAAGCATAATACTTTCATGGGAAGCTAGACATAGTGGCACACACTTGAAATCCTAGCCTCTGGGAGAATAAGGCAAAAGGATTACAAGTTCGAGACCAGCATGGGGAACTTAGCAATTAACAAGACCCTGCCTCAAAATAAAGCCCTTGGTCCAAACCCAGTACCAAAAACAAAATAAAAACAAAAAAACTGTGTAGAGGTGGTAGAGATTAAAATTTTAAATGACTGATTCTTGTTTTTTCTTTTTCCTTCAAAATTGTCTCAAGTACAACATTAGTTTAAGTGTTTTTTGTTGTTGTTGTTTTCCCCAGCACAAAAGAAGAAAGGCAACTGGGCTTGAACTCATTAAGGTACGAAATAGGAAGCCTTGAATTAATCAAAGGGATGCCTCAGAATGAGAGTCAGAATTTTAACAATGGAAAAAGAATTTGCTTATTTCTAGAAAGCAAACAGAGAGTAGTCACTTGAGATTCAAATCTGAAAAAGGGAAGTGAGAAGAGAAAGCTCTACCGCAAGAATCTCCTCTCAGTAAACTTGGCTGAGTCAGAATGATAGGCAGTCCAGAATAACTGAGAGACAAGAGACTCCCCTGGGAGTCGCTGGGTTTTAGAGCTGCTAAATTAATCAACTCTTGCTCAGAGCTAGGATCAGCTCTGATACACTGCCTCGCCAAAACTGCATAAGAAATCTGAAGAAGGGAGATGGAATCATGCAGGCCCAGGAGGTTAAAACAGCCAGTCCCTTGAAATCTCTTGTTTTGCATACTACTGAGTTCAGTATCTCTCCAGGATACATAGCCACCAAGCTGCCTTGAAAAACTGAAGCAGATTTGGAGTGAGGTTTACTGGATATCTGAGCTCTCTCTCTTCCACTGAGTAACACGTTTGGACTTTGGGCTAACCAACTCATCAGCAGTGCCTGGAGTGCTGGTCCATGGTTCACAACTGGCCCTCTGGTCATGGGGATAGAGGGGGAGCTCTGATTTCTGTGTTGTTAGCAGAGCTAATATCTCCACCTTTGCCAAATCTGCTGTGTCGTTGAGTATAGAACTGGGAGGCAACTGCAGTTACTGTACACCATAGGATTGCTGTTACGGGACTCAGGAGTGCTGGAGTCACCTTTTGGAGGTGGTTTCTTATTTTGAACAAAATTGAACAAGACAAGCAAAGATGACAACAAAGTTTATTTGAAAAAATAAAAATGAGAAGTAGGGAAAAACTGTCTCTGCGCAGCAAACTTAGGCTGAATAAGAGGAGAGAAAAATAGTACACCCTGAGAAACTCAGGGTGGACTACCATGAGGAAAGACACCATAGTATGTCTATGGGGAAAGACACTCTTCGTGGTGTCTGTGTCCCTGCATGCCATTCACACTTCTCAGGAACCCATGAGCACTTCTGTATATGTGGTCCTGAGAGGAAGTGCTATAAGGATTCTAGAATTGTGCCTTGCCTCTCTTCCCAGCCAGTCTAAGCCATGCCCTATCTCATATTGTTACAGGCAGCTGAGCTAGTTAGAAATATTATAGGCAATCAGAACAGGGCTAGGCCCTCAAAGAAGCTGGCACAGAGGACCAGATGTCTGGTGACCTTGGAAGAAACACATACCTTTTGCTGTGGGCCAGAGCTCAAAACAGAAGGCAAAACAAATGCAACCACACCCTTAAGTATAATCCTTAGAGATTAAGTATGGGTCCCCTTGAGAAGCCAGGAGTCACCATCCCAAACCCCCATAGGAAAAGTCACTGGTCCATAAAGAATGCTCACTTGCTACATGACTCGTTTCCTCATTTGTCCCTGATTTGGTCAGTTTTAGCTGAACAATTAAACTTATTGGTTGACCATCGTTCTGTCCCACCTCATGCCTGTCTACCTCGTGAGTTCCCATGTTAGACCCGCCTCACCTCATGGTTTTCCTCTATAAAAACCCCTAGAAAATACAGAATCTTTGGCAACCCACTTGGGACCCCTTCTGTCCCTCTCTCAGACAGCAGCTTTCTTTCTCTCAATAAATATTTCTGCTCTTAACCTCCGTTATTCCTAAAATTCATTCTTCAATTTTGGAGAACACGAACTCATACATATAGTAGGTTGGGAATTTCATTCCTCTATATCATTATCTTATTTCCATCCTATAGATGCACTAGATATAAATAACTTCAAAAACATAGACAATAGAAAAATGTAGGCAAATACAGAACTAACAAGGGTTTCGTTTTTGCGGTCCTAGGAAATGAGCCCAGAGCCTTCATACTGAGCTACATCCCAACCCCTTTTATTATTTTGAGATAGGGTCTTGCTAAATTGTCCAGGTTGGACTGGAATTTGTGATCCTCCTGCCTTAGCCTTGCAGAGTGCTGACATTACAGGTATTTGCCACTATGCCTGACCTTCCCTTTGTTCTTAATATATTTCATTTTAAATTTATATCAGTCATTTTTAATCCTTTCTGTGTTTAACACCTAGCTGACAAAATTCTTGCAAGGAAAGCAGTCGGCTCTTATAAGCAGACATAAACAATCTTTAACGTTAATGCTAAAAGCTGAAAGTTCAGCTTATTCTGTTAGCCAAATGATAATAACAGATAAGTGGCTTCTGACAGTGTGTCCATTACTGTAACAAATACCTGAAGTAAATCAATTTAAAATGAGGGAAGTTTTGTTTGGGTTCATCTATTTGGAGGCTTCAGTCCATGGCTGGTTGGCTGTGTTGACTTTGGGCCTGGCCTACAGCAAGGCAGGACATCATGGCAGGAGCACGTGGCAGAGGAAGCTGCTCATCTCCTGGCCGGGAATGCAGGAGACAGAGAGAGTGGGTCCCATAGTCTCCTTCAAGGGCACACCCCAGTGACCTAGAGCCTCCCAGGAGGCCCGCTCCTGAAGACTCCACCACCTCGAAAGAGCACCATGGGCAGGGGACTTTTAGGGAACATTTCAGATCCAAACTCTAGCAGTCAGTAAACATTATTGGCCTAATTTTTTGCAGACAGTTTTACTACTAGATTCTATTTCATTCATAATTAGCTTCCCAGAGATCATAAAGACCAAAAGATGTGTTGAACTAACACTCTAGTTTGGAGGGATTTGTGAGAGGGGATCACTCTAGAAGAGGTAATTTCTATTCAAATCTGACTCCCAAGAAATCTCCAAAATGCACCCCATCTAAAACATTTAAAGAGAAATACTTCTCCCATTTCTATATATATGATATATATTTATTTTTATTCTTTTAAAGGATCAGTTTTATATATATATAAAACTGATCCTTTAAAAGAATAAAAAGATAAGCTATAGCCCAGGGGTTTAGCTCAGTGCTGTAAGTACCTGCTTGGCAAACTCAAGGTCATGAGTTCGATCCCCAGCACCCAAAAAAAAAGAAAGAAAGAAAAAAGAAAAGAAATATTAAAAAGGGCTGGGAATGTGGCTCGGAAGCATAGGCACCTGCCTGGTAAGCATGAGTTTGTGAGTTTGATCCCCAGTACCAAAAAAAAAAGATAAGCTACAGAGCCAGGTATGTTGGTATATGCCTGTAATCCCAGCACTCAGGAAGCTGAGGCAGGAGGATCCTTGAAAATTCAAGACCAGCCTGGGCTACAAAGTGAGCTCAAGGCCAGCCTGAACTGCATAGTGAAACCCTGTCTCAAAAAAAAACCCACAATGAAAGGCACACACCTCTAATCCTAGCATTTGGGAGGCCAAGGCAAGAGAATCACTGTGAGTTCAAGGCCAGTCTGAACTACATAGTGAGACCTTGTCTCAAAAAGGCAAAAAATAGGGCAACCCACTCAGGACCCCTTCTGTCTCTCTTCAGACAGAAACTTTCTCTCAATAAATATATTCTACTCTTCACCTCTAAAAAAAAAACAGGCAAAAAATATAAAATAATAAAATAAAATAAAATAAAATAAAAGAGATACCACTACACATTGTTAGGATGGCAAAACTCCAAACCATAATAACACCAGATGGCAGTGAGGATGTGAAACAGGAACTCTCATTCATTTCTGGTGCAAATGCAAAATAGTGCATCCATTTTGGAAGACAGTTTGGCAGTTTCTTATAATAAATATAGCTCTAATACGTGATCGAGAAACCACAGTCCTTAATATTTCTCCAAAGAAGCTGAAAATCAGTGTTCACACAAACAGCTATGTCTATTATTCATAGAACCTTTATTTATAATTGCCAAAAAAAAAATTATACCTGTGATCCCAGCACTCTGGAGGCTAAGGCAGGAGAATCGCTATGTGTTTGAGGTCAGCCTGGACTACATAAGCAAGTTCAAGGCCAGCCTACAATACATAGTAAGACATTGTCTCAAAAAAATAAAAATAAAAGAAAGAAATGAGCTATCAAACCATGAAAAGAGAGGACTTATGAAATGTCTACAATTAAGTAAAACAAGCCCATCTGAAAAGGCTACATAGTGTGTGATTCTGAGCACAGTCATCTCTCAGTAGCAATGAGGGGCTAGTTCCAAGACCCCTGTGGATACCAAAATCTATAGATGCTCAAGTCTCTTATATAAAATGGTATAATAAGGGGCTCAAGGTGTAGCTCAGTGGTAGAGCCCTTGCTTACCATAGGCAAGACCCTGAATTTGATTCCAGCAACACAAAAACAAGATTAAATGGTATAGTATTTGCAGTATAGAAGTGAGTTGCACACAAGGAATAGGTTGCATATAGCCAGCGCACATCTTCCCATACTCTTTAAGTCACCTCTACCACAAATTGCTTGCCCAATACATGTAAATACTGTGTAAATCGTTGTTACACTGTATTGTTTAGGGAATGACAAGAAATAAAAGTCTGTCCATGTTCAGATGCAATTTTCCCCTAATATTTTCAATCTGCAGTTAGTTGAATTTGTGAATGCAAGAAGCCACAGATATGGAGGGTCAACTCTACATGACATTCTGGAAAAGGGAAAGGTATGAAGACAGTAAAAATATCAGTGATTGCCACGAGTTGCAGAGAGGAATGAACAGATAGAATACAGAGTGAAAATGCTATGCATGGTAACGGTAGGTTCGTGTCATGATACATTCATTCAAACCTGTAGAGTGTACAACACCAAGAGCAAGCTCTAATGTTAACCATGGGGCTTAGGGGATAATGATGAGTCCATGCAGGTTTGTCAGTCGTGACAAATGTGCCCTGCTGGTGCAGAACGTTGCTAGTGGGGGAGGCTCTGTATGCATAGGGACAGGAGGTATCTGAGAACTCTCTGTACTTTCTGTTCAGTTTTGCTGCGAACCTGAAAGTGCTCTAAAAACAATAGTCTATCTGGGGAAAAGAAAAGACTCATCTGGACACAGATTACTAGATATGCAAACTCAAACCACTGAATTATTTTATATCCTCTGATTTGCAAAAATCAGAAAGTTTAATAACTTACTGATGCTGAGGCTAAGGGAAAATAAATACTTGCTTATTCCACCAGTAAGATTGTAAATTTTTATAAGTTCACTGGAGGACAATTTGGCACTATTACTCAAAATTATGGATACATACATTTTGACAGAACAGTTTTATTTGAAGAAACTTATTCTGAGGATATGTCCCTCGCAAGTGAAATAATGCATGTATAAAGTCATACACTGCAATTATTCATGTGGTAGCAAATAATCAAAAACATAAATATATGACTTTAAATAAATTATAGCTCAGGGGCTGGGGATTTAGCTCAGTGGTATAAGTGCCTGCTTGGCAAACGTGACATCATGAGTTCGATCCCCAGCACCAAAAAAAAAAAAAAAATTATAGCTCAAACAAAAGTGCTATGAGACTGAGGAAACTACATTCTGATATAGAAAGATCTCTTAGATGTATTAAAGGAAAAGCAAATGCAAAACTATTTAAGTTTAAAAAGGAAAAACAAGAAGGAAAACATATTCACATGTCTATATGTTACCTGTGCAAATAATATTTCTGGAAAGGCACATAGGAAACTAGTGATAGCAATTTCCTAATAGAAAGTATGGAGATTAAGTGGACAAGGGACAGAAATAGGAAGAATACTTTTTTCTGTATGCTTAAAAAATGTTTTTAAACCATGTGAATTTATTATGCATTCAATAAAATAGGTATATAAATATATAACAAAACAAAATATAGCCCATGTCTAAGTCATAAATGTGTATGCCCCTCCTCATGAAATATAAAATATCCAAAATATCAGTTTGCTTTTCTTTGAATTATAGAGCTGTAATTTTAAATTATTTTAATAGTGATACATGTGCACATATGCACAAATGCATATATGTAGGTATTGAGAAAGCTCCAGGTTTCCCCCAGAAGCTGGCCTAAACACTATTAGCTGCTCAGCCTTGGCACTGCTAGCACACTATCTATCTATCCATCTATCTATCTATCATATTCAGTGCTAGGGATGGAACCAGGGTCTCATGTCTCATGCTATGAAAGCACCATCACCCAGCTACACTCCCAGTTTCATGGCTAAGTCTTGATGTTGACCTGATGAACGTGAACTATTTCAGAAAATGTGAATATACAGAGGCCGCTTTATGATCATGGCAAATCAAAATCACTCTGTAATCATGTCTGAATGCAGACAAAACATGAACATTGTCCAGACCACTAAACAACAGACATCCTCCTCTCCTTTCTAATGAGTGACGATGCTGCGTTACCAACTACAGTTGTAATTTCACTTTAGTCTGCCTTCCCTATAGGTAAGATTTACTGAGGCACCAATCACAAAATTTCTGACAGCACCCACTCTGAGGTGAACCACTTCTTCTCTGCACCCTTCCTCCAAATCACTCACCCACACCTCAAGTTCCTGAGTGAGTCTCTCAGTAAGATAGTGTTGTTTTTACTGAGATGCCCCATGATTCCTTATGGTAGGGTTTCTCTCCTGTTGCATAATAAGCCAAACTTGTTAAATTACATGAGTGTTCCTGGGGTCTTTGGCTGAAGAGTGTTGCCAATGCATACAGCATAAAGGTTAGATCATTTCCAACTTAATCTGGTATTTAAACATTAGTTTCTGCTATAGAAAATTTAGACTCAAATCTGTCCTGGCTCAGTCAACATAAGACCACCAGGACAAGCTGAGAAGTGACAAAGTTAGGTCAACTGACACCGTGTTATGTTGGAGAATCTACACTGGAGAAGCCATGACATCTCACCAGACAAAGAATTTTGGGGCAAGGGTAGAATTTAAGTGTCACTGAAGGACCCATTCATTATTTTGATAGGTTCAAAATTACTAAGGTAAGTCCAAATATAGATTCAGGTTGTTAGTAGACCAAGGGTGCTTTTCCGTAGATACTGCAAAGTTAAGATATATCTGAGATGTTACCTCGAGAACTATCTGCAACTCTGCACTTGGCTGGAAACCAAAATAGCTTCTCTATATCAAAGTGACAACTGCTAGCAAAAATGCAAGTTTCCTTTTTATTGGTACAATTTCAAAGACTGGACCTTCTAATAGCTATAATTTTAGAAAACAAAGTTTCTCAGTAAGAAGGTAGTAATTGTTCAAAGAAGAAACATTATGACAGTATGTAGCTATAGCACGACCTTGAGAAAAACATCAGTTCTTGCCCAAATAGCAGCTTCCGTCCTCTCTCTCTCCTCCTAGCTCAGTGAGAGGCAGGGCCTACTTTTACTTTCTCAAATCTCATCTATGCCTCTCACCAAATATTTTCAGACAAGTAGCTTGACCCCCTTACACCTCAATTATTTCAACTGTAAACTAGGGGTGATAATAATAATAATAATAATAATAATGATATATAGGATAATTATAAGAATTAAATAAGATAAAGACATTATGGTATCCATTGCTGATTCCATATCTTCATGCTGTGAAATCCAGTAATGCTTTTATTCTTTGTTCAGAGTGGTTTTAGTCTGTTTTGTATTGTTTAATTTCAACATACATGAAGGTATGGACAGCTATTTTGAAGAGAATGAGAGGCATTATGGCAGCCATTGTTGATTTTCCTATTGTATGGTTTTGAAGACCTATAATGCCTTCATTACTCTGTTCTGACCAGTTTTATACTATTTTGTTTTGTATGAATTCATTGTGTGTGAAGATATAGACAACTATTTAGAAGAAAACAAGAGACATTATGGTAGCCACTATAAATCTCCTGTTACCTTGCTTTGAAATCTGTGTCACTTACATTGTTTTCTTCTGACCTGCTT